>OLKM01000551.1:93308-95808 GCA_900291075.1 Melanogrammus aeglefinus | reverse complement strand
GACAGAAGATAGGGAAAATAAGGGGGATCACCTAAATACCAAGGGACAAAATTAGAACCAAATTAAAATACAGTCTGTTGTCGCTGCCTATTTGAACTCATGCCTGAGGGATGTGTATTTTGGGGTAGAGATGTTAAGGGGCATTACCAATATCAAAGGGATGCGTCTGTTAACATTGTCTGGAGCAGAAATGTGGATTTATAACACAACGGCACCACCCCACTGCAGACCGCCTCCAGTCTGACTCCATCCGGGACAAACCCAGATAAATGACCCGGTCAGAAACCCACTGGAGCCAAACACACTCAGAGTGCAGGTTGCTCTTTAGGGTCCCTTGATTTATATCCAGACCAAACATACGACCGCGTGAACACGGAGACACACCCGGAGCTCCCCAAGTCTAGCGTCTGAACGTGATCGTGGATTGAGTGTGCAGTAAAAGCTTGGGATGGCTTTCCAAATCCTGTCTACTCCGATCAGAGCCCTGATCGTAGTTCAACTCTTAAAGTGATGGATAGGATGAGTGGAGGAAGGGGAGATTGGGAGCTAGACCTGATAGTGAAAGTGAAAGAGATGATAAAGAGACCTACCAGGAGGGACGGGAGGGGGGTCTTACCTTCGATGCCCAGGAGGCCCTTTTCTTTATAATCGGAGGACTCCTCAAACTTATCGACGATGTCAGCGCAGTACTCCGGCGTCACGGTGGTCATCTGTCAAAAGAGAAACAGTTTTCTGACCATTCAGGACCCTATGGTACTCCCCAAGGAGTACACACGGCCGCACGTTGACACACTATAACTCGCAATCATGGCGTCCCTGTCGTGCAGGTGAGAGTGGCATGGGAGATGCCCCAGCGCCTCAGGGCACGGTAGCGGCCACGGTCCGGGGTATTGTCAGCTGTCTATTGAGCAGCTAAATGGGACAGCTTGTGGAAATGGAGAAGCAGGGAGATAACACCATTTAGCAGTGGAAGAGGACCCTGACATGACCTACAAAAGAAAGAGTTGCAGGAGAGGACTGATACCCACGAGACAAGCCAAGTTTAGGTGTGATAAATCTGCCTAGTGGAGCTGGTTCCTGTGGGGCGTCGGGCAGAGATGCTGTGAGCGACGCGAGGCACTTAAACATCGGACTAAATCCGACAGGATGAGCAAAAGCAACACACATCGTATCGGCACTTAAATAACGGTTAATGATATCACATCGTATCGTCACTAGGACAACGGTTAATAATATCACATCGTATCGTTACTAAGGCAACGGTTAACAACATCACATCGAATCGGCACTAAAACAATGGTTAATAACATCACATCGTCACTAAGAAAACGGTCAGTAACATCACATCGTATCGGCACCAAAACAACGGTTAACAACATCACATCGTGTCGGCACTAAAACAACGGTTAATAATATCACATTGTATCGTCACTATAGCAAGGGGTAATAACATCACATCGTATCGGCACCAAAACAGAGGTTAATAACAACACATCGTCGCTAGAACAATGGTTAATAACATCAAATCATACATAAGACAATAGTTAATAATATCTTATCCTAGCTATCTTTATTGTATACAGGGAATTGGTTAACCTAGTGATCATTAGTCTTTGGAACTTGGTTCTATCAACCTCCTTACTGTACCAACAGCCATATAGTGTTGTTTCTCTTTCTCCTTACAAATATACTTATTTTAAGTTGCTTTGGATAAAAGCATCTGAATCTAACGGTAATCGTGAATGTAATAATATCACATTGTCACTAAAACAGTGGTTAAAAACATCACATCGTAGCATGACTAAAGCAGAGGTTAATAACATCACATCGTAGCGTGAGTAAAGCAGAGGTTAATAACATCACATCGTCACTAAGACAATGGTTAATAACATCACACCGTCAGTAGAACAGCGGTTAGTAACATCACATCGTCACTAAGACAATGGTTAATAACATCACATCGTCAGTAGAACAGTGGTTAATAACATCACATCGTCACTAAGACAATGGTTAATAACATCACATCGTCAGTAGAACAGTGGTTAATAACATCACATCGTCACTAAGACAATGGTTAATAACATCACACCGTCAGTAGAACAGCGGTTAATAACATCACATCGTCACTAAGACAATGGTTAATAACATCACACCGTCAGTAGAACAGCGGTTAATAACATCACATCGTCACTAAGACAATGGTTAATAACATCACACCGTCAGTAGAACAGCGGTTAATAACATCACATCGTCACTAAGACAATGGTTAATAACATCACACCGCCGCGCCCTCTGACCTTCTGCTCGGTGCGCAGGAACACGGCCAGCTCCTCGGCCGTCAGGTGGTCCCTGCGGTCGCTGTAGGCCATCATGAGCAGGAACAGATCGCGCCTCAGAGACATCATCTTGTAGAACACGGAGAACTCCTCGTAGGTGAGAGAGCCCTGCTGGTCGTCTGTGTCCGCCTCCTGTGGAAGGGAGAGACATCGTTTGGTGCTTT
>OLKM01000551.1:73308-85808 GCA_900291075.1 Melanogrammus aeglefinus | reverse complement strand
CACCGAGAAACATGGAATCACGCTCTACACATCCACCACTCCATATTATCATTTGTGACTCTGTCAGGATAAAGATGCTCCACAGAGGAGGAGGAGGAGGAGGGAGGCAGAGAGGAGAAAGGGGAGGAGAAGGGGGAGGAAGAGGAGGGAGAAACAGAAGGAAAAGACACTTGACAGCACACTTTCGTAATTTGGATCATGGTATATATAAAAACGACGCTGCTGCATTTCAAAGCTATTTCAAACCTTCTGTGGGTTTCCTCCTTTACACACACACTCACACAAACACACTCAAAAGATACACAATTTCACACAAACACTCACACACAAACACGCGTCCACATCCGGCAGCCCCTCTAAGAATAGAGGCGCTAACAGCTCTGTGATATCCCAGCCACTCGAAGCGTTTAAGCAGCCAATTCTCATTAACGGGCAGTTAACGAGCTGGCAAGTCCCATCGTTAGGTGAGCATCAGGGAGTTTCCGGTATTGGAGCTCGCTGTTCGGTGTCTGATGCTGGAAGTATAGGCCGGGAATGGAGGAGATGGCCTCAGATTGAACTTCCTTTGTGCTCAGCTTGGACAGAGCTCTACCTGGGGAGCTGGGGAGCTGATTTTCAGCCAGTGGATGAAGGTGCCAATGAAGGTGCTTGAGAAACCAGTTTCTAATAACAAAGACAGCACCAATAAACAGCCCAATGGCTCCTCACTGCCAACCGTGGAGATAGAAGCTGCTTTCTCCTGTGTTGACTTGTTTTTGTTATACAATGCACTCGAGTCCTGCGTATGTTCTGATGGAGAGAAAGGCTTTGATATTAATAATATCCCTCCCAAAATCGGAATATGTGGATGTACCTCACACAGAGTGGCTATTCTGGTCTACTAAAGCATGCTGGTGAGTTTTTCCTAGAAGCTGAAATCCAGCTGTGTTGTGAGACTGTGTGGGAGCTTCAGAGGAACACGTTATGTGATGTGATGTGCGAACGGGAGGTCAGATGTTATCAGTCATGGAGCAGATTCAGTGATCTTACAGAGGGGGAAGTACATTATTAATGGTATATCAAGGTCATACGTAACAGTACACCTCTACTTTCAGGGTCAGCTTAGCTCAGGCGGTAGAGCGGGTTGGCTTGTAACCGAAAGGTTGCCAGTCCAAACCCCGGCTCCTCCTAGCTGAGTGTCAAGGTGCCCCTGAGCAAGACCCTTCACCCTGAATGCTCCCGACGATCTGGCTGGTGTGGTGCCTTGCATCGTTGACTCAAGCGTCTGTGTGTGGATGAAGAGTTGTAAGTCGCTTTGGATAAAAGCATCTGCTAAATGTCCTGAATGTAAATGTTAATGTAAATGCTTTCATGCTTAGGTTTATTCATTTTAAAAGGAACGCTTTCACAAGGGACACTGATGTCGGTAGATTAAGCGATGGCAGTGTTAGTGCAATGTGAAAAGATAATTCTGCAGATGGCCATTGCTTTTAGAAACCTTCACAGACATCAATATTAATGTGAAGTACTTCATTATGCCATTGTGTACCCAGCCTGGCTCAAAGTACACATATCCCGGAGTACAACCACAGCATGGGCTTAGACCGCTCAACCGCCAAATTATTGAAACTTTTGTATTATTTAATATTCAATGCTTAAAAAAATGTGTTAATAAAACATATCTAGGGTGACAGCTAAATAAACTGCATAATGAACACACTTTCCAAGAAAAAACAATTTAATTTCAGAACAAATGCAGACAAATACAGTTTGTTCCTAGAGTCTTTATCCTGTCTGACAACATCATCCAACACTACCATCTCCCCTCCCTACCTCCCATCAACGCTCCCCTGCCTTCCGACTCCCTCCCTCCCAAGAACACTGGGAGGGAGGGAGCTACGATGTAGTTGCACAAACACTTTTATCTTAAGCACCTTACACCGATCTCAGACTCATGCTGTTGGGGAGCCTGTAGGATCCCCGGCTCTTGCTGTAGGAAGCCTTCAGGTTTGCTTAGGCCATTGAGGAATGAATCCAGCAAATGGTAAATAGACTGCATTTATGTAGCGCAGGGTCACCTCGACACTCTAGGAGGAGCCGGGAATCGAACTAGCAACCTTCTAGTTACCAGCCAACCCGCTCCACTGCCTGAGCCACATCCGGTATCTTTCCGCTGTGGGTTGAACCCCCTAGCTACCGCTTCCATATCCTAACTGACGATAGAACCATTCTCTGTAGCCTGCCTGTTGCCTGTGGTCTGGAAGCTCAAAGCGAGGACAGCCACGACGGAGGAGAGCGAGGCCAGTATCCTGACTGTTCCCTGGAGAGGAGAAATGCCCTCGAGCCACAAACATTGACACCGAAACGTTGCAAACGACCGACTCAAGCTAAGAAGATCATCACTACAGCAATGCCCCTGTAGAGACGATCACCCAGAACACACACACACCCACCCACACACGCACGTACACGTACACATTCACATACACACACCACACGTACATGCACACAAACACACGCACGCACACAGACACACACATAGACACAGACACACACAGACACAGTCAAAGACACACACACACACACACATACACACCATTTGTCATTCATCATTCATAATTTAACTAGCGCTAAAATATTTTTCTGGCGCTAATGGCTTTATTTGAATCAACACAAAACCATTAAATGTGTGCCCATCTATACAGTCTAAACAATAAACCAATCCACTTGACTACAGTTGCTGTTGCTCCCAGGGACCAAACCAGTCTTTGTTGTTCACACGTGAACTATTTGCTGCAGCCTGTAAACCCCACAATAAACCTGATAACCCCGCCCCCTGAAATATGGTTTAAAATTAACAACCAAGTAAAAGCACCCACGGTCCCTCATGTACTGTATGTGTCTTTATGTGTGTGTGTGTGTGTGTGTGTGTGTGTGTGTGTGTGTGTGTGTGTGTGTGTGTGTGTGTGTGTGTGTGTGTGTGTGTGTGTGTTGTGTGTGTGTGTGTGTGTGTGTGTGTGTGTGTGTGTGTGGTGTGTGTGTGTGTGTGTATGCGTGTGTGTGTGTGTGTGCGTGCGTCAGTGAATTTTAATGTTCTAACACGTGCGTTGGCCTGTAACCCATGAGGGGAGAGAGAGAGAGAGAGAGAGAGAGAGAGAGAGAGAGAGAGAGAGAGAGAGAGAGAGAGAGAGAGAGAGAGAGAGAGAGAGAGAGAGAGAGAGAGAGAGAGAGAGAGAGAGAGCACATCAAAGTTACATTGTGCGACAGCGGGCCAGTCAAATCAAACACATTATAATGGCATGCAATGGCATGAGAGACAGGTCTCTATGATCAGCAAATTAACTAAGTGCTCAGATCTGTACAACTGAGCCCAGGACACAACGGTTACACATTTAACACTGAGGCTCTGTCTATCTTCATCATCATCATCATCATCATCATCATCATCATCATCATCATCATCATCATCATCATCATCCTCATCACCTCTCCCACCATCATCATCACCAATAACTCCATAACTACAGTTTAGAGATAGCAAGATAAAGGTCCTTATTAAAAGTCTCCTCAACTCCGTTAATAAACTATGAAAGTGTGATCTTCAGTGTGCAACATCTCCACGAGTGACAGCAAACGACTCCGAGAGAGAGACCCCACATTCGAATGAAGCTCCACACACAGGACGGTTGCCTTGAAGTTAATTACCAGAATTGACCTCAAGAGTTTGCATGATTAATTTATAACTACAAAATCCATATTCAGCGGCATCTGCCTCGTTCTTCATGAAGTATTCATACAGCGGGCGCCAGAACCACACAAGAGCAGAGACGCAGAAACCCCATCCAACGTGTAATTGAAGGTAGGGATCTAGAAGGGCCGACACTTCATTGTTTCGCCTGTCATCTGTTGGCTCTCTATCGATTTGTGGGGTACAGGACGAGATAAATATGAAGAGCGATGGATGTTAATTGGCCGATATTATCAAAACAATCCATGCTCCACAACGCGGAACAAATGACGCAACATCTGGAATTACGTTTCGCAGCATACATCTTCAAGAAATCGCCTCCCACTGGATTCTGTAATCCACAATCCACCCGTAACCTGTAGCTGGAGATACAAGCTGTTCTGCAAGCGTGGAGAGATTTGTGTTTATTTTTATGGTCTTCATCAAGTGGCTACACATTAAATAACAATGGCGGCGCACAGCAGGTTCAAACCTATTATCACCGAGTGAGAGTTATACAATCACCCAGGGGACACTCTAATACATAATCATGAGCCGCTTCCTCCTGCCACGCTGGAAATAGCAACCCGGCCAGCGGTGTTGATGTGGGCCCAGACACGCCAACACAAAGGATTGCAAAAGGGTTCACACTCACAATGGGAGCCGGGATGGTAGAACAACCATGATGGGATAAAAAGGGGCCAGAAGAGGGGGATCTGTCGAACCCCGACACATTCATGCGATGTTATCACGTAGAAGGACCCTTCTTTCTATTTATCGGACATAGCAGACAACTCAATGAATGTGAAAACACAAAAGCGTTGTGGTCGTTCCGCACTCACCTGTCTGGGCGATCCTGCCCTTCTGGGGCCCGGCCCCACTGCCCCACACATGGGAGACGCTATGGGCGAGCAGGGGTGCCGCGCTCGCGACGGACGACCTTTCAGACGCAAAATAGCTGTATTTCCCTCCGTGGCGCGAGCAGGTGTTGAAGAAATGTGAACAGAAGATGGCCATCTTCTCTGCGTTTACAGCGGGTCAGCAACGCTACCTGTAGGATTTGAACTCATCTCACGACTGGTGTGGCCGCCTCCGCCGACTTAAAGCAGATCCAGATTCATCTCGTATTATTAACACGGACTACATCAGATGTCCCAACCTCCCCCATGTGATCTGGAGCGGCACCTTCATCTGAACCTTGCATGTCTTACACACACAAGCACACACACAAACATACACACACACACACAAGCACACGCCACCTTTCTCCCAATCATCTGTTCTCCACCCCTCTGTCTCGCCAGTGTGTCATCTACCTCTCTGAGGCTCCTTTGAACATTTGAACAGCTGTGTGTGCGTGTGTGTGTGTGTGTGTGTGTGTGTGTGTGTGTGTGTGTGTGTGTGTGTGTGTGTGTGTGTGTGTGGTGTGTGTGTGTGTGTGTGTGTGTGTGTGTGTGTGTGTGTGTGTGTGTGTGTGTTCATGTTTGTTTGTGTGTGTATGTGTGGTTGTGCGCAGGCACATACAGTATGTGTGTGTGTGACTGTGTGTGTGTGTGTGTGTGTGTGTGTGTGTGTGTGTGTGTGTGTGTGTGTGTGTGTGTGTGTGTGTGTGTGTGTGTGTGTGTGTGTGTGTGTGTGTGTGTGTGTGTCGTGGTCCTATTGTTGTTTGGACAGTGATTATAAAGAGGAGAGTGTGGCAGATGTCTCTATGGATCTCTCTATGTTGGCCCTGCAGGTCAGCCAGTAAAGCATAGGATAAGAGCCATGACATAACTCTGTAATGTAAACCATTTAATGGCCTGACATCTGTGTGCGCAGTCTTGTGTTTGTGTGTAAGCTCGTGGTTATGCCTGCAAACTTGCATTTGTATGTTCTTTGTGTGCATCCGGATGTGTGTGTCTATACAGGGGTCAGCTAAATACACACCCTTATTTATAAGAGAAGTTTGTTCAGTGAAGAACTGCTTCATAAGAAACTATTATAAGGTGTCATTTGGATTCCAATGCCTGACAAATTTAGGTTTTCATCGTGAAAGCTTTGTGCCTTTTAATCGTCATTACGTGTTATTGTATTATAATGCGACTCATATCTCCCCTGTAGATTGCAAACAGCATGACTTTAAAATGTCTCTTTTAAAAGCATTTTACGACAAATGTTTCTCATGCAAATGCTGAATATCTATCGACTATCTGGCTATCTTGTTTTCCCTAAAAGTTTAGGTCACCCACCATCACCCATGGGGGAAGTTCTCCTTTTATCACAGATGACATCTGGTACAAAAACCTCCAAAAGCAAGGGCATAATCCGTCTTTGTCTCTGCCCACTCCACTTTTTAACTAGAATTCAGCTATTGTCTCTCTTTCGCACACAATTCCGCTGCCTCTCTCTTTCACATCCTCTCTCTCTTCCTCTTCCTCTCTCTCTTTCTCTCTCTCTCACCCTCTCCCTCTCTCTCTCTCTTAAATTGCCTCTGCCTCTCTCTCATTCTCTCTTCCTCTCACTTATTCTGCCTCTCTTCACCTTCCTCTGCCTCTCTTCATCTACCTCTGCCTGTCTTCCTATGTCTCTCTCTCTCTCTCTCTCTCTCTCTCTCTCTCTCTCTCTCTCTCTCTCTCTTCTCTCCTCTCTCTTCTACCTCTCCTTCTCTTCTCTCTCTCTCTCTCTCTCTCTCTCTCTCTCTCTCTCTCTCTCTCTCTCCCCTTCATTTCAGTGTCACACTCCCAGTGATCTGGACAGCTTGTGTAATTAAATTAGTCGGGTTGGATCGTTGCAGGTCTAACCTGTTATGTGCTCTCCCTGCTGGGCACAGAGGGGACCAGACAGAGGCAGGGCGGGCTGGAATCATGAAAGAGAGCCTCACTGAAACTCAGCCGTCATTTAAAGGTGCTGTAATCTAATGTGATGGACTGGCAAGATGGATTCCCCCAACCAATCACGGAGTAGATGCCCTGATTCGTCGGAAGAGCCCTAATTGGTCGGAAATTAGGCTGGCACGTTCTAAAAATATAAATGGTCTCATACAGGGGCAGACACAGTCAACAAGAAACATATATGCACACAACGCATTTCACTCACTAATGGCTGATGGACAAGTTGATTTCTCACAAATTACACTCAAATAATATTTCTTAAATGTTACCTTCTGCAGCTTTATTTGGAGGGGGGTGGATGATTAATTAACATTAAAAAAGTGTGGGGGGGGAAAGTGTCACTGTGTTCCTTCCTGCACCCTCTCCTGCTGCGTTGACAGAACAATTTAGCCGTTTAATGTTGCCTAATGAAAGGAAACGATAAACTATGAAGAGAAAGTACACACGCAGTAAACGCAGCACACACGCATATATCGGCCGGAAAGCGTGTCTAATTAATGGCGTTCACATCAATGCTTCGCTGGGCCCTTCGGCGGAGGCAGAGCGCGAGGAGTCAACAGAAGGGGAGCGAGCGTGAGACTACTGCCTCTCCGCCGTGACACACACTCCCCGAGAGAGCCCCCCACATCAAAGGAGAGGGGCTGAGGACTGTGTGTGTGTGAATAAAGCATGTGGGTGCGTGTGAGTGTTTATGTGTGTGTGAGTGTGTGTGTGTGCTAGTGTTTGTGTGTGTGTGTGTGTTAGACTGTGTGTTTGTATGTGTGTGTATGTCTATGTGTGTGTGTGTGTGTGTGTGTGTGTGTGTGTGTGTGTGTGTGTGTGTGTGTGTGTGTGTGTGTGTGTGTGTGTGTGTGTGTGTGTGTGTGTGTGTGTGTGTGTGTGTGTGTGTGTGTTTTGTTACAGCAAACGCCCAGCTTACTGTCTCTCTCTGCCTCCAGTCTGGCTCCCAGAGTCCTTGTCAGCTGACTCACAGGAGCCAGGCAGGCCTTTCTGCTGCCTGTCTAGCTCGGAATAAAGAGCTTGTTTGAGCAAGAGTAGAACCCCAGATAACCAACCGACACTAGCTTATCAGCTCGGTTTAAGGGCCTCATAGCATCACATTCAAATAGACTATACTATTCTATACTATACTATATTATGAAAGACGCAAAGCAACAACAGAAATATTGAGCACAGAGTATGGAGGTTGCAAAAATGTAGAACATTTCTAACTGCTGGGTGAGCAGCAGGGGATAAAGGACACAAAAGCACAACTCGGGAGGCAAAAGTCTGAGTAGAGAGAATGGTCTTTACCAGCAGATAGTTCGGTACACGGGTCATCAGTCAAACAATCCAGCAGGGATAAGGCAAAGACGTAGTGGGTCGATACATGGGTAATCAGTCGTAGCTCAGGCGAACAATCCGGCAGGGTGAAGGCAAAGTCGGGAGGCAACGGGCAGGAATCAGAAAAAGAGGAACCCTGAATATCGCTAGGAAAATGCTGGGATGCTTGATGCAGAGAACAAAGACAAACTGGCACAGAGGAAGGGAAACATGGTGACTAAGGCCCCGTCCACACGAACCCGGTTTTTTTGAAACCGTGTGTTTCTCTACACGGTTTCGCAGTTCGTCCACACGTAACCGCAGTTGTCGGCTCCTGAAACCGGAGTTTTTTGTAACCGGAGTCCAGGGTGAACTTTTCGAAAACTCCGGTTTCAGCAGTCACGTGTGGACGGGAAAACCGCAGTTTTTTGGTTCCTTGTCGACATTGTTTGACGTCACACTGTGCGACGGTAAACAGTATAAGTAGTATCCATGGAGACCAACGTATCACTTGACTATCATCAGATCATCAGATTATCATCTTGGACTGACACGACTCCCAATCCACATTTTCTTGAATTCTTCTTATTTTAAATTCATGAGTAACAGTGAGAAGTAACTCAACCTCGCTGTCCGTCCACACGAAGGAATCTGTCCGGCCTCGGTTCGCCATTGTTGTTTTTCCGGTATGAATTTTTCCAGCCTTGTGATTGGCTAAATGGCCTTCCTGTTTGGAGTGCTATCGCCACCTACTGCTTTGGAATGCACGTTTGAGGCGGATTTGCGGTCTCGTGTGGACGGAGTTATTTTTTATGAAACCGGTGGTGTGGACGCAAAAAAAATTTTTAACCGCGGTTCATAAAAGTTCGGTTTCAAAAATACCCGGGTTCGTGTGGACAGGGCCTAAATCCACTAGGAGGGGAATGCTAATGAGGGACAGGTGAAAACAATTATGGTGAGTGAGGACAATCAGGGAATCAGGGGGTGAAAACAATCAACAAAGGGTGCAAAATGGGACACACTTTTCCCAGGAACTAACTCAATGTTCCAACCGGTGTCCGGCTGGCCCTGGGTGATAGCTTTGAGGAGACTGGGGTCTCGCTCCCCTGACACTTCTTAGGCCTGAGCCAATATTAACCGCCTTCCATAGCTAAGTTCAAAACGAAGTCAGGAAAGCATCATAATGTGAAGGGATATCAGATCAGTCCCCCGCTGTATCTCATCAACAGCACGATGGATATGGAATCAGTGGTATTGATAGGAGGTGGATTATAGTAGAGGAGATACATGGATAGGGGAGGGGAGGAGAGGGAAAGGAGAGGGAGAGGAGAGGAAAAGGAGAGGGGGAGGAGAGGGAAGGGGAAAATAGATGACCATCAGAAGACAGGGGGCGAGGGAAGAGTAGAAAGCAGAGGGTAGGAGAGGAGAGGAGAGGAGAGGAGAGGAGAGGAGAGGAGAGGAGAGGAGAGGAGATGGGAGAGGAGAGGAGAGGAGAGGATGAGAAGAGGAGAGGAGAGGAGGAGGAGAGGAGAGAGAGAGGAGAGGAGAGGAGAGGAGGAAGGAGAGGAGAGGAGAGAGAGGAGGAGGAGGGGAGAGAGGGGGAGAGGAGAGAGAGGAGAGGAGAGGAGAGGAGAGAGGAGAGGAGAGGAGAGGAGAGGAGGGGAGAGGAGAGGAGAGGAGAGGAGAGGAGAGGAGAGGAGAGAAAATTGAGAGCAGAGGAGAGGGTAAATAATTGTCCATCCCTGCTGCTGGCAGGATTTTCTACCTTGGATTGACAGAGCAAAAGAGACATAAATAAAGAGAATGTGAGAGAGAGGGAGAGAGAGAGGGAGGACGTGCTGAGGTTAATCATTATCAGAGCAGGCAAAACAGAAAACAGCCATCTTATATGAAGCTCATTGCCTGTCTGTGGAGGCAACAGATTATCTGCCTTTCTCTCTGTCTTTCTTTTATTCTGCCTCTCTCTTCCTCAGCCTCTCTCTCTCATCCTCTCTCTCTTCCTCTGCCTCTTATCTTCCTTTGCCACTCTCTCTCATCCTCTCTCTCTCTCTCTCTCTCATCCTCTCTCTCTCACACTTCCTCTCCCTCTCTTCATCTTCCTCTGTCTCCCTCTCTCATCCCTTCTTTCGCGCACAATTCCGCTGCCTCTCTCTTTCACATCCTCTCTCTCTTCCTCTTCCTCTCTCTCTTTCTCTTTCTCACCCTCTCCCTCTCTCTCTCTCTTAAATTGCCTCTGCCTCTCTATCATTCTCTCTTTCTCTCACTTATTCTGCCTCTCTTCACCTTCCTCTGCCTCTCTTCATCTACCTCTGCCTGTCTTCCTATGCCTCTCTCTCTCTCTCTCTCTCTCTCTCTCTCTCTCTCTCTCTCTCTCTCCTCTCTCTCTCTCTCTCTCTCTCTCTCTCTCTCTCTCTCTCTCTCTCTCTCTCTCTCTCTCTCTCTCTCTCTCTCTCTCTCTCTCTCTCTCTCTCTCTCTCTCTCTCTCTCTCTCTCTCATGGGGTACTCCCAGTGCACAAAGGCTCCACTTCAGGCACGGGTGTTGGCGTATTTCGAAAATAGAGGCTTCTAGATTATGGGAGGACAGAGCTGCTCGTGAGCCTCACAGCGTCGCCACACCTCTGGCAGCGCAACCACGGTGGGCGTGTGGAGTGACACGCTGAGGATGCACAGCCCTCCAACCGCAACACCTTTTAACACTCTCACTATCAGCTTGACATGGTTTAGGTGCATAGAGCATAAAGTATTGACCGTCAAACAAGCAAAATAAAATTCTGAATTTTTGTTGCATATTCACACACACGCACACACACACACGCACGCGCGCACAGACGCGCGCGCACACACACAAACACACTCACACACACATTTACGAAAGCACTTACGCACGCGCGGGGGCACACACACACACACACACACACACACACACACACACACACACACACACACACACACACACACACACACACACACACACACACACACACACACAAACACACCTTGCAGGAGTGAGCGGCGGGAGCGGACACTTGTCAGATCGTGGAGCAACGGCTCTGCCCCCTGGCGTCACACATTCAAAGGCCATCTCTGAGCACTCAAGAGACAGCTACAGCTTCCCGCGCTCCGGCACACACCTCGCCGCGCGTGCACGAGCGTCCCTCATCCATGAACACTAATCGTGTCACAGAGTGACAGAGTGACGGCTGTCAGGTCGATGGGCATTTCCAAATGCCGTCAGAGTAATCAGCGCTTACAGGTTAATTAAGTAGAGTTTCTTTATAACAGCAATATCGGAAAAGGAACAATAAAACCGCACTTCGAGATGCCGTCAGAGTAATCAGCGCTTACAGGTTAATTAAGTAGAGTTTCTTTATAACAGCAATATCGGAAAAGGAACAATAAAACCGCACTTGGAGTGCGGGTCAGAGGGGAGACAATTAGAAGGAGCTTGTGACGGAGAGTCCTCATCATCGGGTTGTAATTGAGTCGGGGAAATCCAAGTAGCATGGAGGTGTCTCTTACGCAACTGTCAATGAAAGCGGTGCAACTCGTGAACAACAAACCATTAAAAAAACGGGGGGCCCTGCCCAAAATGATGCACTTACCCTTTTCAAAATTAAGGTTTTTGGTAACTTCAACTTCTGCCATTGAGTGACTGGAACGGGCTTGGCTCCTTCATCCAAACATCCCCCTTAACAGCGGGTCTCCCGCGGGTCGGTCCCTCCGTGCGTGTGTCGATATCAATTACGGTGTTCCCCCACATTGAGCTCATTTGCCAAAAGAGCGATGGACGAGCTTAGATATCTCCACCTCTCCATTCTGGTGATATGTCCTAGTCCGTGCGTCAGTGTCTCCAAAAAGAACCCTCAGTCTCCGTGCAATCTGGCCCCCAGTGTCGTGGATGCCCAATGCGCCCTGCACCACCAAACCTCACCAGCACACACACCTCCCATATGCCCCTCTTAGAGCGCAGCGGAGAGGGGAAGTGCTAAGCCGATTCCTCACTCAAAACGCATCGCGACTGCCTGGGGGGAGTGGGTGTTGCACAGGCAACAGCGCCACTCTGCAAACGACACGGAGTATGCTGGATAATCATGAGAGTAACTTGATCACCTTCAATTAGAAGTGCAAGATGATATTTTGTTTCAGTAAGACTACTAACTGTCACGTGTTGGGCTGTGTTCCAATTGGAGGAACATTCTTTCTGAGTGCAGAAGCATGGCGAGGCGTTGCGCGCACTAAGCCTGACACGTGAGTGTGGCACCGTTCGTTATGTTCTTTTAAAGTGGTGTTTTTCTGCACTGGCCACTTGGATGTGAGGGTCATGGTCACCTCTAGCGGCACAGCATCGTCTGTCACCCCCCCCCCCCCCCCCCCCTCCATTCGCGCGATTAATAACCCCCCTCCATTCGCGCAGGAGTAATAAGTGGCTAAATGCTCCATGGCGGCAAAACAGGCCACCTGCCTGTCTCTCACCAGGGGGATGTGAGGTGAGGGATTAGCCGGAAAATAAAATGAATCAAATAAAATTGGCTCCGATTAGGATTTTTTAATTGTGGAGGCTTACTCAAGTTTTCTGTCTGTAGCATAGAGGAAGATGATCATAATATGATGACCAACGATA
>OLKM01000551.1:24164-61664 GCA_900291075.1 Melanogrammus aeglefinus | reverse complement strand
GATCAGAGTACAGCGGTTGAGTCCAGGCTGTGCCGGCCTCCTCCTCCTCCACGTTTTCGCTCCCACCCAGCCTCCAGTGACAGTTCAAAGTCTGCAAGTACCAGCCATCAGCGTCCCTGCGTGCACCTTACAATTTAAACCCTCCCACCAATCAGGAGCCAGCCTGGCAGTGGCAACTGCTAGTAACATTAACACAACAAAAGAAAGGCTCGCTGATCCACCCTCCTCCTCCCTCCCTCCCCTCCCCTCCCCTGCCCCTGGGACTCCTCCTCCCTCCTCTTTGTGTACAGACCCCAAAATCCCCTTTCATCCCCCTCGCCGAGCTCCCAGCGCCCCCACCCCCCTCCGCTAATCTCCTTGCGCCCCGTTGGATTGACAAAGCTCAACTTTCGCTGTCTGACTCCGCTGAAGAACACATGCTTCCCCTCGGCCCGGCCACCAGCGGCAGTGTGTGGGGACTATAAGGGCACAGGCAGCGCTCAGTGAAGTGTGCTGGAAATATGAATGAATATCAAGTACAACACAGGATGTTAACTGCCGTCGGTTGCCAGGGTGTTTATTTTGGGATCAGTTGACATCTTTGTTTTCGTTTTGTTTTATTTAGGGATTTTTTTCTTCATTGTGCACAATGACAGAAGGATAACAGAATAATAGCCCACCTCTTTGGTTTATTAGGGTCACCGCCCAGATGCGCTCTATTGTCCCCTGTGATTTAGGGACTAAGTGCTTTGATATTTTTGTCCAATTAGATCAAATGGAGCTCTTTATGAGTCCATACTGGGAGAAGGACCCTCTCTAACACACACGCACACCCACACAGAAACACACACACACAACCTACCCTCCCCCCCCCCCCCGAAGAAGATATACTTATATATATATATATATTATATTATATATATATATATATATATAATTATATATATATATATATATATATATTATATAAATAAGACTCCCATGGGGTTTGAGGGCGGCCATTATGGGGCCCAGCCTTTGACACGCTTTGTCTTTCAGACTTGTTCCTATAGCAACAGCGGTCTCAAAGAGGGTCTGGTGAACCCCCTTCATTTCAACGCCATTTAAATACAACTCCTCTCCATTGTTGATAGTGGTTGAGTTGGGGAGGGGGGTTACGTCACACAATCTCACACACACACTCACACTCACACATTAGTACACCTACACACAGAGGAGATGCAGGTCACTGAGCACAGAGTCTTAGCGATGTGGTTTAACAGAGGAAGTGGAAGAGAGCTGGGTTCTCAACCACAACATTTGTACTGAGCCATGAGAGCTACTGCAACAATCTAAGCCTTCTGGACAGATTTGGTGGCATGGTGGAATTGTCATGAATGAAAGATGAGACACAACAGGTAATCGTTGTGAAACACGGAATGTATTCTGTTAATACAGAATGCCACTCAAGAATTGAAAAAACTGTTAAAAAAAATAATGAATGTGTTGATTTCTTCACTGATTGATTTCCCCATTCTTGAGGAGACACTTTGAAGAAAAACGGAATTGAACAAAAAAAAAGAAGATCTCTCCTCGCGACGTGTCACTCGCTCCCTTAACCAATCACGTTCTCCCGAAGAGTCTCTTCACAGCGCTGATCAGCCTGTTGTACCTGACAGAGTCGGAGGCTCTCTCCCAGAAACCTGCCTCCTTCCACAGTCCCCGGCCCTTCTTCTCCGCCTTGAACTCGGCCCTCAGCAGCCTCCTGTGGAGACGCCAATAGAGACGGGAGGCCGGGGCCACTCCACACAGCGGGACGGTGCGGGCCAGACCCAGCCGGAGCAACTCCTCGTTCACACAGAGGCTCCAGAACGCCCCCTGCTGGAGAAATACCGAATCAAATCACGGAAAACATGTTGCATGCTTGTAAAACCATGCTTGTAGAATAGAGTACAATAGACTTTTTTGTCCAGGAGAGAGGAAATGTGCCTTTGGCGACATCAAATGGTTTATAAGAAAAGTAAATACAACCAAAAAATAATACTATGTTGTATTAACTGTATATTAGTGTTATTAGTCTCTCACACACACACACACACACACACACACACACACACACACACACACACACACACACACACACACACACACACACACACACACACACACACACACACACACACACACACACACACACACACACACACACACACACACACACACAGCAATTTTCTGACCTTGCTATGGGACACCAGACAGTGGAGTACGTGGTCCTCTCTGCTGATCAGTTTGAACCAGACGACCTGGGCGGGGGCCAGGTGTCTCTGCAGCCAGAGCTGCCCCTCAGCTGTGGGCTCCACCCCCGCCAGACGCACCGCCAGAGAAGAAGAACACACACCTGGACAGGATCACGTAAAAAGGGTTATTAGTTGTGGTGTGTGTGTGCAGTGGGTGTGTGTGTGTGGTGGTGTCTAACCGACTGCAAATCAAGTCGGTTAGACATTCATACATGCATACAACGACAGATATTTCAAAACGGTAACCAGTAACTAAGAACCAAAATTGACCAGGGACACAGCTCGCCAGCTATATGCTGAATACAAGGAGAATGTCACACAGACACACAGACAAACACACACACATTTGAGGTGACAATTTAATTGCAAATGCCTCAAAGTGTTGGTGATGATGCAGCATTCCGATAAAGTACTTGAAAAGTACACAGAGTGCCTTCATTTCATTACCTAGCTGCTTTTAAGTGTCTAATTGGCTCATACGTCAACTTAAAATATATAAATACATTTTTATCACCTTAGGTATAGCTCTATAGCTACACTAAAGGACAAGTAAGGATAAGAGCTGACTATGCAATACCGTCATCATGATAACATAGGGTAGAAGCAACCTTATTCTGTGCGTCAACTCTACAGGATTATTAATGTTGTACCCTAAATTAGATCTTCAACAAACAGAGCCTACTGCTGTGTGTCTAGCCGTGTGTGGAGGCATGAGGGTACAGAAGGTGTGTACTTTTGAGACTTTTATTTCCAAAGCCCCAAACACAGTATTATTAATACAGGATTCCTATTAGAGTTGTTCCAATCCCAGCAGGGAAAGGCAGTCTCGGGCATAGGCAAGTTTGAAGTCTATGTGCGGTGTTCGTTAAGAGTTGGAAAGTCGGAATGGGATGTGCATCATCTCCAACCTACGTGCCATCGACCTATCAAGTCGGAAAGGCATGGCTGCTTCTGTTTTACTACAAGAATACAAATGTATTATTATAATTATAGATTATAAATGGAAATGATGTAGTTGTGAAAAGAATGTGTAGACAGTAAATGAACCGACTATACACTGCTGTCCTTAAGAGAACCCTTCAATAAGATCAAGTGCTATTAGTAGTTATGATGCTAGATGCTGTTTCGGTATATACTCTGTATTGGCCGAAACTCAAAATCAGGAATTGGTATCGGGAAGGAAAAACCGGTATCGAAAAAATCTCTAATATCCATCCATGGATAAAGAGAGGATGAACAGATGTGGCGGTACCTCCCAGCGGGTCCTTACGCTTGGAAAGCAGCCGCGATAGGATGGGAAGCACGACGGGGATGTGCTCTATTTCCAGGCCGTGGTCTGAAACAGTGCGGACTCGCCCTCGCAGGCTGACGTTACCCCTGATGAAGTGAACTGGGATCTCAGCCACCGCTCCAAACTTGCTGGTCTGAAGAGAAAAGAGGAAGACAGAAAAGCAACATGCAGAAGTCTCTCAGTTGTCAGACGCTAAATATTTTTTTTTTAAACGGGCTGACATAAATATATACGATTACTTCATTTCCAATGTTGGATTTCTTTGCTTTCTTTTTTACGTATCTATTTTACTTTATTACTTCATTTTATTGTATGTTTACCTTCACTTTCTGTAAAATATTTTTTACATTGCCCGGGCCCCTTGTTTACTTTTACTTGTCTATTTAATTTTATTATTTAATTTTATTGTATGACAATGTTTCTATGTGAAGCACTTTGAGTCTGCCTCGTATATGAAAAGTGCGTTATAAATAAAGTTGCCTTGCCTTGCCTGCAAAGAAAACATTTGTATTTTTTTTTTCGAAAATGTATTGTTAGCATAATCTGCTGGGAACTCCAGGTTTGGGTTGGATTTACTTTGCTTCATTTAAATGAGCACCTACGGGAGTAAACAAGCCACATAATTAAAGACTTCTGCTCCTGGGTTTGTTTTATCCGGCCTACCATCTGATTTAGCAGCTTAGACAAGTGTCAGGCTAACTAGGGGCAGGACAGAGTAGTGGCTAGGAGTGTTTGATCTCAGCATAGCCTTGATTCAAGTTCCCCATCTCTATCTCTATGCAGCCTTGAGTCTAGCTATGTGGCTACTATCCAGTACCTGATGTCATGTACCTGGCTGAAACCAGTTTGTTACTTTGAATTAAAGTGTCAGCTGCTAAATGTTTGAAAGGTAAATAAATAGTAAATGTCAGTCGAGACCTTACCAGTTTGATACTCCTTGCTATAACTAAAACACCAGCAAGGGCCAGGCCAGTGCTGAGGTTCTGTGTGAAATACAGAGAGGTAAGCGGTCATTATGGAAATAGGTATCTTACCATCATCTTCATAACACGCTAGAGATTTAAAATAAATAGAATAGGCCTAGGTCAAATCCAAACGTTGCATTATTGGTGAGGCTGCAATACATTGCGTTTTTAAGAAGAGTTGGGCCAGTTATGTCCGGATATAACATTTCTAACATTAGGCTATATATGGAAAAGTGAACAAAAGGAAGGTTACAGAAGCAGCTCATATTGCTATCGCAAGAATAGCAACACAATAATGGCGATCTAATATTGTACACGTGGACGCTGGATCCTAGTTCATACCCGCACAATAGTCAGATTTTCATCAGCGAAATGTGATATTAAAGACACTATGTTTGGTTCATCTAAGTCATGGATTGCTTCCTGTGGCTGTCCGCCTGCGCGGCTCTCAGTTCCCGGCATGTTGTTGACGTTCATCCGTGGCTCCGCCCATCTGGGTTCGACCTATCAGTAGGACGCAAATAATCATAACGCTTTGTGAATGTCTCCGCCCTGTGGTATGGGAACAACAAATAATTATATTCTTCTGATGCTTATTTTTATATTTTCATTTATTCTAAAACTGGGTTTTGTATATGTTCCCAGGTTTATCTTTTGTGATGATGATGTAAAGGTCATATGGGGCAATCTCATCAATTAGGTCCACTCATTCTCAATTAGACTGCTCATATCACGCTTCTATAATGTTGAAGCGTAACAATTGTGTTATCAATTGATGATAACACAATTTAATTATATATCATTATTACACAGGCTAGATGATAGATGGTACTTAATATTTTGGAACTTGTTGAAATTCATTTTAAGATTTGACTTAGAAATACCCGCTATCCGCTCATAACAGTTGAAAAATTAAAAATATATATTTCAGATCGGCTCACACATATTCATCTTATTCAATGATTCAATATAAACTGCCAACTTTATGAGTTTGACTGCTTTTATTTGTCCTTAAAACACAGACAAAACACCTCGCTGGCCTAACAACAAAAGCACCAGGGCAGCAGAGTGTTTCACCTGTCACACGCGAAACAGGTTTAGAGAGTGATATGATTTAAATGACAGATACTGCCTTGTCTCTTGTTTAATATAGCTGTGAAGTCATGGAGCCACTAGACGCCAGGCCACGCCCCCATCAGGACGGATTGGCCAATAGGACTCGAGAGGCAGAGTTGTCCTCCTGGCCGCCATTAAAGAATTCAATCCATGAATTGAAATAATGGAAATCTGCAGGACCCACGGATCAGTGAGATTGAAGTAGCCGATAAGTAATCTCGCGAAATCCGTGGCGAATTCATTTTAAGGATCTTTTTTAACCATGTCACCGGGTTGTGATCGTTTCGGAACATGGGAGGGCGGTGTGGCTAAAGGTTTTATTGGGCTGGCTAGCGTCGGCTCTTCGGTATGTTAGCTCTGGGGCTAGCAGGCTAACAGCGATCAGGGGGAGGGGAGGAGGAGAGTTCCTTTGCTTTGAAATTGTTTCGGATCGGCTAGCTAGCACGTTAGCTCCCTGGGCACTATGCTGTAGAGTTGAAGTGTTTGTTACCTATGCGATCTTGTATTTTCGTCTCGCACACCACTTTGCAGCTCTCCGGGTGAACGTTAGCCTGTCCATGCCATATTAACATTGTCCATCGGACGCTGTGGCTGTGCAACAACAAGCTGACTGCTCACCCGATCAGACAATACACTTCAAATTAGATTTATGAATCGTAGAGCCTAAACCTTACGGTTTTCTGTTCGCTCTCTTAGCTGTAGTCGGGGTTATTAAATGATCCGTGGCCAGCACCGGTAGAAGTTGTCTATTAGCCCGAAGCTAGCTCCATGTAGCCACCGGGCTGGCAGCGCTGAGCCGGGTGATCGCCGTGAAATAGCGTGAGGCGGCGGAGCAACTTGGGCGAAACAAGAGATTACTCCTCGCATTCATTGAGACGATGGATTTTAACGTGACGGCCCCACACTGAAAAGCAGGATGAGTTCGTGCTTTGTACCGAACGGGGCCAGTTTGGAGGACTGCCACTCCAACCTCTTCTGCTTGGTGAGACACTGTGTGCAGCTAGCTGTGGCTAGCTCTGAGACTAAGGCCAGAAAGCCATTTTGGCTAATCAGGCAACAAGCGTTGTAACGTCAGTGGCAGACCGGAGTGAAGGCATTGGGCCTTCCACTTGAAACATTCTGCTCTAACTTTGTTTTATAGTCCACAAGTCACTAAGACGCGGTGGAATGAAGTTGGATTTATGATTTGATTAGATGTGATCGGCATTTCAAACAATGTTGGTATTAAACTATTATGCTAACGTTAGCAACAAGCACTTTGCTGATATGATCCATAGGGTGAAGCACAAATCTTTATCTCTATGAAAAATCTTAATTATGCTAAAGTAATGCGTTAGTGTTAATGTGTTGCCCCGTTTACATGTAGAACAAGGTGACGGAATGGCTGAGTGAAATAGTTTGTTGTATGCATTACAAACTTTTATTCTGCATAGTCTTTCAAAGGTGCTTCATCAGTTAAAAACAAACGAGTAAATAACAACGCTATTTAATTATCATGGTGGTTTTTCCCTGACACCAAAAAAGATGAATCTGAAATGCATATTAATGATTGTTATGTCAGAAAACCAAAATATTTGAAGTTTAAAGTCTAATTGTGTTTATTAGTCATAAGGTATCATTAGTGGTAAATTGTTTGTCAGTACTCATTGTTTACATTACTCAGTTATGTTTTTAAAATGTTTTTTAACAGATGTTTGGCTTCAGATGGCATTGCTAACTCTCCATCCTTCTCAAATTGTCCCCTGTCCAAATTTCTCAGGCCGACTTGACAGGGATAAAATGGAGGCGTTTCGTGTGGCAGGGTCCCACCTCGTCTCCCATCCTCTTCCCGGTGACTGAGGAGGACCCCATCCTCTGCAGCTTCAGTCGCTGCCTTTCGTCGGACGTTCTGAGTGTGTGGAGGCGACACCAGACCCCGGGACGCAGGGAGCTATGGCTCTTCTGGTGGGGAGACGACCCCAGCTTCGCAGAGCTGATCCACAACGAGCTCTCAAGTATGTTCCAGCTCCGACTGGGTGTTCTACATTTTCTCCTCGTTTTTCATTCCTTGGCTTCATCCAAAATGCGTGCTTGCAGCGTTATAATTGTGGTTGTTATATGCAAAAAGCAAAACATTGGTAATGCCGATCCTACAAGTGTTTACATCTTGTCATTATATGGTCAGAGCGGTTCTATTGAGCTTGCTTCTAATTATTAAATGATAATGTTATTTTGAACGTTAAGTTTTAATAGATATGGGATGGTACCAAGGAGCAGAATGTACTTTAAGGCCGACGGCTCGTGAATGTTTAAATTCTACCAACCACCCGATAGATTACCGTGGTTTCTTTTGGGCTGGTAAATCAAGCCAATCTACCAGCCTCCATCACCTTATTCCAGTATTGGGCAGCCCTGATTGGTATTCTGAAACACCTGATTCTTTGGGTTCAGAGCGTGGTAAGAGTTGCATCAGTGATGCTACTGTCGATGTGATGAGCGCGTTGAGGTTGCTCTGTGGCGCCGGTTCTAACCTGACCACTTGTGTCGTGCGCAGGCGAGGAGGACGGGGAGTGGGAGAGCGGCCTGTCGTACGAGTGCCGCACGCTCCTGTTCAAAGCCATCCACAACCTGCTGGAGCGCTGCCTCATGAACCGCGGCTTCGTGCGCATCGGGAAGTGGTTTGTGAAGCCCTACGAGAAGGACGAGAAGCCCATCAACAAGAGGTTGGTCCGGCTCCGTGTTGGGTTGTCGTCCTTTGTGTTCTTAAGGTGTTTCTTGGTCTCACTTTCTTTACGTTTACCTCTGAACACTTGACTTCTATTTTGTTCGGTGGCACTGGATACTTATCTTATTCTGGTAGACTTTTGAAAGTTGCTCCCTAATCCTTCTTTGCCAACTATCTGTTTTATTGCATACAATTTATAAAACAAATAATCTTGAGTAAACAAGGCGTTCTTGTAGGATGTTGGATTGAGATGCAAGGCTAAATTTGTAATAATAATGTCTGAAATAGTTTTTGATCAGAGGCTCCTTACTATGTATTTAAAACTATTAAAGTTTTATACTTATGCTACTACTTTGCCGTGATAGAAAAACGGTCCAATCAGTTTTTCTTGTGAACTATTGATTAACAGCAAGGCCAAGTGTAGCATTAAGTTGATACAAAACAAGTGTTTAAAAGCTATGTCACCAGCTTCACGGTGGGTAGGTTATCACATAAAAGGTAAATGGACAGCTGTTTGCTTAAGATAAACACCTGGAACGGCAGGAAAGCCGGCAGACCTGAAACTGTTACAATAGTTTCTTCTGTGCTGTGCCCCGGTCTTTTATTTGCATTATTAGTCATAAACTTTCGTGGACCCTCTCAGTTTTGTTTTTCGCTATGAATCAGACGTGTGAAAAAGCTATGTCAGGATCTACATCGGCAGATACAATTTGAGAAAATCCCATCCAAGGTTTTTCCCACTCAAGTTTAAACCCCATACATTACATTTAGATCTAGTTTGGGAAGATCTATACTTGACATATACATTTTCCGAGCTCATTATTGGTATGAACTACATTTCTGTGGGAAAACGCTGTGAGTCGGTCGGGCTGTATTGCACCGTGGTGACTCCTGGCCTGGGCTGATTGAGAATCTGGACTTTCTAGATGGTTCTGTTCACAGCGCTCCTGAGTCACTTGGTTCCTGGAATGTGTGGGCTTGTAGGCTTCTTCTCCAGACAGGAGAATGCCAGGAATTGAGCAATTGCCACTATATCTAGGGAACTCATTATGTAATACAACAAATGTCTGTGCACGATCGTGCAGTGTACGGCGTTAAGGATTTATGCTGTTCTAACGAAATGAGTAAAACGTTGCATCAGAGCCGCCTGGTGATTCATCAATCAGAACAGTCTTTATTTAAGAAAATAGTATCACGTCTTGGAAGTAGGCTATTTCCGTTGATGTATAGTCTACATAAACAGCAGGCCACCACTAGCCTATGAATCATGGAAACGGTATGCTTAGCGTTGTCAGTTTACTGAAAGGGAAATTTTATAGACTCCTTTTTTTTTCTCCCCCTTTCCCTTACATGTTCTGCATGAGGCTAGTTTTGGCTTTTGTCTTGAACACAACATGAAAAGTAAAGGGAACGTTCAACTTTTTGGCTATCTTCTTCAAAGCAAGCCCAACACTCATTTATCCAGAAAAACTAGCCATAATTGTTTTATAAACCCTGCAACAGGCTAATGCACAAATGGCATGTTTTGTCACTTAAGCCCGTTACGATCAAATCGGTTTCCCCCTCACCTGCTCTTAATGCTAGTAACCTTTTTGGCTTGGATCTATCAGGCACTGTCACAGAAGTCAGATATGATCTCTTCAGAGTTCCTTCTTTTGAGGAAACACTCGCCTGAGCGGTTACTGTTTTGAAGTATTGTTATGGAGGAATAATATCACAGCAGTTTGAACAGGGCCGCGGGCCGGTCTGATTACATAAATCATTAATCTCAAGGAATATCCCATTTTGATCCTGATCTGTCTTGGTCTAGTGGCTCGTTGTGTTGCTGCACAGCATTATGGTGCTGGTGGTGGTGATTGAGTGACTTGTTCGCCGGTGTCACACTGTGTTTATGGGCTTTGAAGTGTTTTGGGTTGGGTGTGAGGATTTTCGCCCCATCCCCCTGCCACAAGTGAATGCTTCTACAGGCAGCAGTGCGCCCTCTGTTTGGGTACCTCAAACAGAGTGTGTGTGTCTCTCTCTCTCTCTCTCTCTCTCTCTCTCTCTCTCTCTCTCTCTCTCTCTCTCTCTCTCTCTCTCTCTTCTCTCTCTCTCTCTCTTCTCTCTCTCTCTCTCTTCTCTCTCTCTCTCTCTCTCTCTCTCTCTTCTCTCTCTCTCTCTCTCTCTCTCTCTCTCTCTTCTCTCTCTCTCTCTCTCTCTCTTCTCTCTCTCTCTCTCTCTCTCTCTCTCTCTCTCTCTCTCTCTCTCTCTCTCTCTCTCTCGTAAACGGGGCAGTCTTTGGAAACGGCTGAGTCTGCAGTGTGGTTTTACAGCAACCATGTCAACAAGAACTATTTTAGTGCATTTACCCGGCCCTTCCAGAACTCCACGCAGAATAAAGATGGATGGCCGTTGTAACAAATCCTGTTATTTATAACTTGCATGTTTAGCATTAAGGACTGTGAAGGGGCCGCCGGGAGGGGGACTGGCTCTCCCCCAAACTGTCTTGATTAGACGTGTGAAAAGTGCCGGCGGTGTAGGCAGTCATTGTGCCACGCCCACTTCTCACCATGCAAGGAAGGGGGCGGGGGGGGGGGGGGGAGGGATAGGGGGGTGCCCTGTAATGACATGAAGCAAAGTGAGCAGCAAAATATGCCAGGAATTGGGCCTCTCGCATCCTCTTTCTCTTGGCCTCCGCGCAGTCCCCACGCCTCCCCTGCTCCTCCCCCCCCGCCCGCCCTCTGAGTCACCCCTTCACAATGGGCCTTCTCTGCACGCGACAGTGCACTGATAACTCCAAACATCAAAACAGCCTACTCGGCTTACACAAGCACACCGGGTGTTGTTGACACCTGGGCCGGCCGGCTACTGGCTACTTGTATCAGGCTGTCTGAGGGGGAGGGGGGAGGGAGTAGTCTTTTGTTGTTGTTGTTGTTCTGCTATTTGGTAATCACGTGCATGCTCATTCATTTATTTATATGTATTTGATTGTCATATAATTTGATTTTGCCTGCCTCGCATTGACACCTGCTGCCTCTCCTCCACCCCCACCCCCTCCATTGATGGGTCCACAGCGAGCACCTGTCATGTGCCTTCACCTTCTTCGTGCACGGCGACAGCAACGTGTGCACGAGCGTGGAGATCGCCCAGCACCAGCCCGTGCAGCGGCTCAGCGAGGAGCACCTGGGCCTGGTCCAGCAGAGCTCCAGCCCGCTGCAAGGTAACGCAAGCCCCCTCCTCCCCCGACGCCTTCCCTGGCACCGACACCACTCAGGCCACTACCGCTCAGGCCTTCTGACTAAAGGCCGGTTTGTAGTCCTCGGGAAAAGTGCTGGACGTAGACACCGAGAGCCCCCTTCCGTAGCCGGAGAGCCTGGCGGAGACCCTCTCCGTAGCTTACGGGCGCATCCAATGTTTTTTAACGATCCGTCGACGCAACAGAGACGGCAAGGGCTGTGATTGGTCCTCTTAACAAAATCATTTCCGGAATCACCTCTCCGGTTTGACTTTGCACCTTATTTACTTTGGGTATTGTTTACTTTGCACATTAAGGACCAATAAAACACCAAATAGGATTTGTGAAAGCTTTGGCAGTTAATTTACACAACTATTTACATGGTTTGTAGTCAACATATAAGATCGAGCAGGCGGCGGATTGCATTGCGTATCCGACATCCCGACGGAGAACTTCGAATGCTTGAGGGGTCTCCATAGTTACGGAGTCTGATGTCAAAGTGGTATACTTGGAGTGATATCCTTCTGAGGCCTTCCCTCGGGACGCTGTTTATTGTGTAGTGCCATGAGTGTATACGTATAGAAAGGATATCCCATGATCTGTAAAGACCTTCAAATTAAAAGCCTCAAACAAAGAAGGTTTAGAGAAAGTGCCGCTTAAGGCACCTGCAGGTTAGGGTTATGGACACCTGTGGATTGTTTAAACATTTCGGCTGACATACAAAATCCCCCCTCCCTTTGTGACTGCATTGTAAAGTGCCTGTGTATGCATGGAATCGCTCGGAAATGTCTTCGAAGGAAATTCATGTTTGTTTATGTAATAAGTCCCGAAACGTGTTATGCAGGAGAATACCGGTGACCTTAAAAACTGGTTGTTATGAAGTGCTGATGAAGAGAATCTCACGTCGGCCAGCCAAATATTTGATTTAATATTGGAGCATGATCATGGGAAAGTACAGGCAGCAAAGCTACCAAGAATACATTCGGTGAGACAATGGGTGAACAACATTCTTACAGGAAATTGTTTGCATTGTGGGTTGTGAATGCAAAGGTAACAAAGATGTGTGGGAGTGACCATCGTGGAGATTTTAGGATTGGTGGGAGAGGCCAAGTTAAACTGAAAAACACTATGGGGGAAGTGGGCATGTCTGCAAGCAAGGCTGCAACAAAGAAGTCAGTCGATTGGCATGGCCTGAGTATCAGACTTTGTGAATGCAATGGCAATACAAATGCCAACTATCTGAATAGCTGTCAGAAAGAGGAAGGGAGGGTATCTCTAGGTACAGGGAGAATGTATACAATTCCTTTTAATGCGAGAAGTTATTATTTAAAAAAGGTTAATATATTTGTGTAGAATATATTATGATTAGGGCTGTTCAATATGAGAAAAATCATAATCCCGATTATTTTGGTCAATATTTAAATGACGACTATTCAAACGATTATTTTTGAGTTTGAAAACATTTTTGTTGAGCATATTTATTCAGCATGTCGCTCCCCAAAAAAACTTTGAAACTGAGAACTTTGAAATTTCGCCTTAAATAAATACACAAAATGGCCAAAAATAAAATTTTCCAATCTAAAATAATATACAGAAATGTATCCAGCTGTTCTGCCCTTTCTATATAATGTAAAAATAAAAAAAAATCGAAAGAATCGACAAACTCGATTATGTTAATTTTGTGATCGGTTGACCCTGATATCGCAATCAAAATTCGATTAATCGGCCAGCCCTAGTTATGATTGATATTTCCAGGTCAGTGTGCTATGCTGTCCGTTGTCTTTATCCATAACGACACCTTTGCTATAGCCACGCCCCCACACACTCAAGTCTTTCACTTCCCCCAACCCCCCCCCCCCCCCCCAGTCATCCTGAGCCCCTACGGCCTCAACGGAACCCTCACGGGCCAGGCGTTCAAGATGTCGGACCACCCCACCCAGAAGCTCATAGAGGAGTGGCGGCAGTTCTACCCCATCAGCCCCACCCCGAAGGAGGTTCCGGAGGACAAGATGGACGACGGCGACTGGGAGGACGACTCGCTGGCAGCCGTCGAGGTCCTCGTTGGTACGGTGACATTGCTCGCATTTTCAGTCGTTTTTGTTGTTTTTTCCGGGGGTGTTTTTTGTTTTGTCGTAAATCCTGCGAATCTCGTGCGAGGGAAAAGTACAGACAGGGAAAAATTGTTGTGGTTACTTCATGTCTATCTTGGCATTTGCTACTTTTCCACGAAATAATTCATAATTATTGCTTTTTGGGTCTTTTATTTTCTTCAGGGTGCTTTTTTTTTATTGAATTATTAGTGAATCTCGTGAGAGGGAAAATCACGGACATGGAAAAATAGTTTAATTGCTTTCATTATTTCTTAGTATTTGCTACTTTCCACCAAATATTCCTTAATTATTTAGCGGGATCCTTATTGAAACAATGACCGCACTGTCCTTCCTGCGCCAACACCCGGGCCTCACCGTCACTTTGTCCCCGCTCCCTTGCAGCCGGCGTGAGGATGGTGTACCCCGCCTGCCTCGTGCTCTTCCCCCTGTCGGACATCCCGGCCGCGGCCCCCCAGGGCGCCGGCCACCCGTCGGGGAGCCTGTGTGGGGGGCAGCAGGGCCAGTCCTCGCACCGGGATCCCGCCATGTCCTCCGTCACCCTCACGCCCCCCACGTCCCCCGAGGAAGCCCAGACCGGTGAGGCCAGACAACCAGACGGTCCTCATTACCCTCCCAAGATAATTGGATCTCTGTTGATTCTATCAATTAATAGCCATTCTGATTTGTTATTAGAATGCAGTAGATGGATTTAAACCACTTTTTTTTTTTTAAATTGCACCAAACTCGCCATTAAAAAAAGTGTTGGATCTTGGCTTAAAAACACAAGGAACACGACGACGTTTGCCCCACATTCCCCATCTGGCATAAATAAATTACATCTTCTAAACTGTAACGTGATTTGGTTTTGAATCGCCATGGAAACCTCCCCTCATCCGTGTCCCTGCATGCCCCCTGTCCCGCAGACTGCCAGCCCGCCCAGCGGTGGCTGAAGCTGGCCTCCGCGACGGATGGCTTCAGCTCCAGCAGAGGGGGCCCCCACGGGGGCAAGGTCCCTAGCAGGCTGGCCAGCCAGGTGGTGGAGACGGTATGGCAGGAGTACAACATCAACCGTGCCGACAACAAGTAGGTCCCCCACCGGCCATCAAACCCCCCCCCCCCCCCAAGGGGGTCCTCTGACTCTTACATCTGGCACTGTGACTCTGTAGTACATTTGGGGCATTTAGCAGACGCATTTACCCAAAGCGATTTTACAATAAGTACTTTGTCAGAAGAAAGAGAAACAATATATCGCTATCGGTCCAGTAAGGATGTTCAAAGAACCAAGGGCCAAGCACTGACAATCGCTGGGTTAATCCATTCCCTGTACAACACAGAGAGCTAGGATAAGAGGCTACACAATGCTAAGTACTATTTGCAAAGTGCAAGGACGTACAACATACAATTAACATGCATACAAGTGCGTATGGGGGAGAAGCTATGCGGAGTCTAGCTGAACTCTAGTACAAGTTCATGTTTCTAACATTTGATGATTCCCCTTTTTCAAGGAGGAAGTTTTCCGCCCTGACCAACGGAACCTGTGAGACCAAAACGGATAAAACTGACCTTTGGGATTTTTTAGAGCCCTCTCATCGGGCCCACTGCAATTGCACAAGGTACTCCAACCACGACCGGTAACCCAACCCAACCTAAACCCTGATATGATGCGTGGTACCACATCATGCGATGTTCAGAATGTGTCATCTTAACGCGCGTTTCCCTTTCAGGCACAAGAACCAGAAGCAACGAACCAGCAGCACCTCAACGCACCCCCCGGCCTCGGGCCCGCTCCCCACCCCGCCCCCCAAGCACAAGCTGGGGGAGAAGCTGGAGAAGGGCGACAAGCAGCCCAAGAGGCCCCAGACGCCCTTCCACCACCGCAGCGCCGCCGCCGAGGAGCAGTACCCCGAGCCACAGGTGCAGCGCTTCTGCCCGCGAGGAGCCCCCGAGGAGGGCTACCCCAGCCTGCACCACGTGGACACGGCGCCCTCCTCCAAGGCGCCGACGCTGCACCCCCACGGCCCGCCCTCCGACCTGGCCGGCTCCCCCCAGCCCCCGCCCCTCAGCCCCCACCCCTGCGTGCACGCGGAGGGCGAGCCGCCGGCCATGAAGAGCTCCTCCACGCCCATCCACCAGCCTTTCTACCCGCCCTCGGTGGAGCCCTGCATGCTGCCCCAGAAGGCCCCCCACGCCGAGGAGCCCCACCTGGGGGCCATGGCCCGGTCCTTCCCCCCGGCCTACGCCGAGTCCCTGGAGCCCGCCGTGTTCGTGGGCTCGGCAGTCAACCCCAACGAGGACTCGACCCACAACCCCTGGAAGTACTTCAACCTGCCCAGGAAGAGGGTCTCCGACTTCCTGCCGCCGCCGTTGCCCGTGGACAAGATCAGGGACTCGGGGGACTCAGGAGCCGGGCTGGACGCCATCGTGTCCGTGACCGAGTGAGTATTCCCGATAGCGATTCCTGAAATTGCTCATCGGCCGATATAGAGTATATAAACCAATACAGAATGTAGCATTGTAACTACTAATATCACTTCTTCTTATTGAAGTGTTCGCTCTTGATTGTCCGTTAACGAACGCATAACACCACACGTGTTTGTTCTTTGCCTACCTATTAAAGGAGCATTGTCATGTGATGCTATTACATCGGCACATAGACTTACTCGATGCCGCCTTTTAGGCGATATCGGCCTTTTTAGGCGGTATCTGAGGAATTTCCGATACTGATATCGGTAAAACTCTAGACTGCGCTGCATTCACCGGCGCCACGCCTCGAGTCAGGGACAGAAGCGGACATCCCACCGGACTCTCACCCGGGCCCTTGTCTCCCCCCCCCCCCCCACCCCTCAGGCTGATGGCGGGGACCAGTCAGACTCTGAAGGTGTCCGCCGAGCTGCTAATGACGTACGCCCAGCGGAGGAACAACCACCTGGTGTCGCTGAGCCGCGACGGCGACCACGGCGAGCTGGACCCCTATGCCTTCGTGGACGGAGACGGAGACGAGGACTTCAGCTTCGGCGAGAAGAAGGACAAGGCGGGAGAGAGGGACGCCAACAAGAAACAAAACGTGAGCCCTGCCACCTTTTCAGTGCGCTGCGGGAAATTACCGGCGCCGCCCGTGGCCCAATTACCCACGCAGCGTTTATTTTTAAACCCCCCCCCCGTCTTTACGTTGAAGGAGTCGTCTTGTGTAATGTAAGGACCCTGGGGCTGGAATGAGCCTGCTGAAGTGGGCAGTCGGTGTCAACAAAACAATGTTTTATTCTTCACATTGAATCCTTTGATACCAAATATGCTTTTACAATGAAGGAGTGGTGAGATATGCGTTTGCTGTGTAAACAGCTTTGGGTTTCTTATGTGTGGTGTGTGCATTTCTTCAACAGCTCCAGTGAATTGTTGCGTTTAGAGATGGCTTTGATTGGACGACTTGATTTTAAACTTGCAATGTGTGTTTTTCTGTGACTAATCCTCCTTTTTGTGAATCTTTATTCGCACGGCACAGGGGGAAGACGACGGCGGATCCTCTGCTGATGGTACGTCATTTCTTTGTGCTTCATTTGTATACCTGAAATGTATATTTCCGGTGCTCTGTTTTGATGGGCTCGCATCAGTTGTAAAACACAGCTGACCACGTAACAATTCATTTTAGGATTAAGTCAACAATCTCCAATTATGCTAGCCTGTGTTGCTTGGAAAAAAAACACTTCTGCGGTCTTGAGGAACTATATCGCTTGGTAGAAGAATTATCATTTTGTTTTCAACAAATGTGTTTTCAATTTATGTTGCGGTTTATTTTTGGAAATACTTACTAGGTAGTCATGGTAACGGTTTCACCAACGGTTTTATAAAAGAACCACATTTAGATTTAAAAAACATCTAGGGGACATCGTTAGTCGCCAGCTCACTGTTGGTAACTCACTGAACCAGGGCCTCTCGTGGCTTAACGGGTCCCCTCAAACCAATGCTTCAGTCTGTTTACGTTTCACCTGGCGGTGGCCCATGACAATGCTGTCTTCTTCTGTTGTTGCGTGCAGACGGCCAGGGGGCCGCCAAGCCGCCCGCCTCCACCAGCCTGATCCACGAGAACGACCTGGCCGTGTCCTACAGCGACCTGGACAAGATCTTCAACTCGGACGAGGACGACCTCGCGGTCAGTCCGCACTACTCGTTGTCATGTTTTTAAATATTTTCTTGTAGATGTTGTTAATGTTCATGTTTCATCTTTTAATTGTAGTAATTAATTGGTTTACCGTATTGGATTTTTTTTTTTTTTAATTTCAATATAATAAATGAGTAAAAAACAGTTTGAGGTAGCATGTGGCCGTTGGGTCACATGCTACCTGTGGTCGCATGCCAACGCGCTGCTGGTGTGACAATGACCAAGACCGCCATCGTATAGGAAGTCTCTTCCAAGCCTGTTAGCCGTTTCCCCATAGGACAGAAACCACATCAATCAGCCACTAGACAGGCCAGCGCGTGAAGAAGACATTAGGCACAAAATGAGGATGTGCGCAAAAAAGGCTCCAGATTTATTTAGCACCAATTGTTCCTTTTAGTTGTGGGGGCAATTGACACAAATAAAACATTTAACAGGAGTATAGGATGGGTTGAATTCATGCACGCCCACACACACTTCAACCCATCATATACTCCTGTTAATTGTTTTATTTGTGGCAATTAAAATGATTTGTTCTTGTAGCAGCCTATTATGCAGATGGCCAGTTTAAGTAGTTTTTGATGGGCGTTGTTCTAATGCATGTTTCCACACACGCAGCCCGGGATAAGACGAGCAGTCGCCGGCGGCGAAGACAAGTTCTCCAAGGACGGGAAGCCCAACACTCTGGACCCGCTGTCGTGCATAAGTACGTGGTATCCATTCCCCTCCCCCTCCCTCCCTCCCGCCCGCCTCCTTGACCTCTCCCTCTGGGACTAATCCGATCCCTCCCTCCCTCCCTCCCCCAACCCACCCTCCAGGCTCGGCGGACCTCCACCAGATGTTCCCTACACCGCCCTCCCTGGAGCAGCACATCATGAGCTACTCCCCCATGAACCACGGGGGTAAGGACTACGGCGGGCTGGAGGGCGCCGCCGGCCTCTCGCTGCTGGACGGGGGGCTGCTCGCCGGCCACTTCAAGGCCGAGGTGGAGGAGGGCTTCTGCAGCCCCCGGCCCACTGAGATCAAGGTGGGTCCACCGTGGGGCTGGGCGATTAATCAAACTTTGATCGCGATTACGATTTTTAGGGTCAAACGATCAGAAAAGTTTTAAGTTTTACATAAAGGGCGTTATGAAGCCTTCGATGTTACTTGTTTTATACCTTCCGGTTTGTACTACTGTGATCTGATCTGGGTTAATTAAATATTTTAAAAAGTTTTTAAATAATTTAAAGTATATTTAGTTAAAATTCTAATTTAGAATTGGCACCGGATAAATTATACGGAATGATTTGATTTAGATTATGGCCATTTTAGGCTGCTATTTTTGATTGAGGAAGTAGGGGAAAATGGTCAGCTGAACTTTCAAACAATTTGACCTAGATTAATAACGACTAAACCGACGTGTTACCCTCGCAGGACTTCTCTTTCGTGTACAAGCCGGAAGCGTGCCCCGCGCTAGTGGGCTGTACCATGTACGCCCCACTGAAGACGCTGCCCAGCCAGTGTCTGATGCCCATCAAACTGCCAGAGGAGTGCCTGTACACGCCAAGCTGGACCCTGGGCAAGATGGAGCTGATACCACCGGTCCAGTCCATGGGCCTGCTCACCAAAGACAGGTACAGAATCGCACCGCGGGCCTCTGCAGCCTGGTGGGCGCTGGTAGTTGTAGTTCTAGTGGAAGTGGTAGTTTCAGTTGAAGTTGTTGGGGCAGGATGATGTCATGGCTTTAGGTAAAAAACACTTCCTGCTAAAAAACATTTTTCTTGTTCGATACCCCTGGCTATCAACAAATGAGTAAATAATCAAATTGGGTCAACGGTATGCTGGGGTACGATGGACTCATTGCTTGACAACCCCCCCCCCCCCCCTGTTCCCATAGCAACATCCCCAGCGTGGAGCCCGACTACAGCCAGAGCTACACGCCCCAGACCCACACGCCCTTCATGTCCAACAGCGCCCCGCCCAGCAACAGCGGCGCCGGCATCCTCCCCTCGCCGGCCACGCCCCGCTTCTCCGTCCCCACGCCGCGCACGCCCCGCACGCCGCGCACCCCCCGCGGCCTCAAGTACGACAATTCGGACCTGTACTCGCCGGCGGCCTCCACGCCCTCCACCTGCCGGCCGCTGAGCTCGGTGGAGCCCGCCACGGTGCCCTCCATCCCGGAGGCGCACAGCCTCTACGTCACGCTCATCCTGTCCGAGTCGGTCATGAACCTGTTCCGCGACTGCAACTTCGACAGCTGCTGCGTGTGCGTGTGCAACATGAACATCCGCGGCGCCGACGTGGGTGTGTACCTGACCGACGACGGCGAGGCGCAATACCCGTGCACGTGTGGCTTCAGCGCCGTGTCCAACCGGCGCTTCGGCCAGTCAGCCGGGCTGTTCCTGGAGGACGAGCTGGACGTGGTGGGCCGGGGCTCGGACTCGGGCCGCGACACGGAGAAGCGGTACGAGGAGCTGCGCGCCGCCTCCCTCCACCGGGGTGGCAGTCTGAAGGAGAAGCCCCCAGATGAGCTGGTGCTGCTGCTGCAAGACCAGTGCACCAACCCCTTCGCCCCCGTGGCGGGCGTGGAGCTGCTGCTGCCGCGGCCCCTGGGCGTGCTGGCGCGCCCGTTTGTGCGCGTGGAGGAGCGCGACTGCTACAACGACTGCTACATGGCGCTGGAGCACGGCCGGCAGTTCATGGACAACATGTCGGGAGGGAAGGTGGACGAGGCGCTGGTGAAGAGCACCTGTCTCCACCAATGGCCGAAACATAAATGTGAGTCCCGTTTGCGATACGACCCTTTTTATCCAAGCCAACTTATAACCGAAGAGAGAGAACCATATATCGCTTCCCGAACTGCATGGATGTTCATAGATTGAAGTGCCGAACACTAACTATCGCTAGGTTAACCCATTCCCCGCGTACAACAAAGATAGCTAGGATAAGATGCTACACTAATGCCAAGTGCTATTTTTTTTTTTCAGTGCAAAGACGCACGACATGCAATAAGTGCCAGGACGTAAAACATACAATTAGTGTGTACATTAAGTGCCAGGATGTACAACATACAATAAATGTGTACATCAAGAGCCAGGACTGTACAACATGCAATAAGTGTGTACAATTAAGTGCCAGAGTGAATGGCAAAATAAATTTAAATTTTAAGCTGAGTTCACATTTTGGTTCAGCGTTTTGTTTCCGTCCTACAAACTGCCATCTGTCACCTCCCTTGCCGTCTGCATCGCACCGAGCCCTGGGAAAGCCCCCAGCATCCCCCGGTCTCCAACCCGTCTCTCTCTCTCTACCCCTCCTCCCACAGCAGCGGACATGAGCAAGCTGTTCTCGCCGGACGTGCTGCGGGTGATGCTCTCTCTGCAGCCCGTGCTGCAGGACACCATCCAGAAGAAGAGGAGCGTCCGCTCCTGGGGCGTGCAGGGCCCGCTCACCTGGCAGCAGTTCCACAAGATGGCCGGCAGGGGATCCTACGGTAGGCTACGGCTGCTCAATTTATGACGAAAATCACGACTATTAAAATGATTATTTTTGAGGATGAAAACGTGATGTATCTATTAGGGCTGCTCGATTATGGGAAAAATCATAATCACGATTATTTTGGTCAATATTGATATCACGATTATTCAAACGATTATTTTTGAGTTTGAAAACATGCATTTTTTGACACAATCAATTATGACATAGAAACACGTATAAGTATCCAAAATAAAACCTTTTTCGTGTGTAAGTGTACTGTCTGCCACAACATTCTGAATCTGACATTTGATTTTTATAAAACATTTCATGAATACAATATATATATTAAGACAATCAAATATCACAGAAACACGTATAAGTATCCAAAATTAACTTTCTTTGTGTTTGAGTGCACTGCCACAACATTCTGAATATAACATTTGATTTTTATAAAACATTTCATGAATAAAATATATATACTAAGACCATCAAATATCACACAGAAACACGTATAAGTATCTAAAATAAAACCTTTTTCGTGTGTAAGTGCATGCGAAAGCATTCAACGCGGCGAGAGGGAGTACAATCAAACAGGCGTGCTGCATCAGGAAGTATGCCGTTGGCAGGAGGCGGGACATGCCAGTGAGCCGCCAATCAGCAGCGTAGACCGATGCTGCTGATTCGCGGTTCACTGGCATGTCCCGCCTCCTGCCAACGGCATACTTCCTGATGCAGCACGCCTGTTTGATTGTACTCCCTCTCGCCGCGTTGAATGCTTTCGCATGCGCGTCTCTTATATTGTATTCATGAAACGTTTTTATAAAAATCAAATGTTAGATTCAGAATGTTGTGGCAGACAGCACACTTACACACGAAAAAGGTTTTATTTTGGATACTTATGTGTTTCTATGTCATAATCATCATCGTCAAATTAATCGTTTCAACTCGATTATACGAGTTTGGAGATCGTTTGACCCCAAAATCGATATCGTGATCGAAATTCGATCAATTGCACAGCCCTAGTATCTATTCAGCATGCCTCTTCCAAAAAACACTTTGTTACTGAGAATGTTCAAATCTAAAATTATATACAGATATGACTCGAGCTGTTCTGCATTTTCTATTTTTCATTTAATGAAAAATAAATAAAAAAAAGTTTAAACTAGATTTCTCTAGTTTTGTGATCGTTTGGCGCTAAAATCGCGATCGAAATTAAGATTAATCGCCCAGCCCTACGGTAGGCCGTGGCGCTGGCTGCACCGTGCAGAATCTGTGGTCATCACGTTAGGAGATGCTGTGGAACAGGCCGGTTCTATCTCTATAGCTATTTGCTTCACAGCTGTTGAATAGACGTTTTAAGGGACCACCAAAGACCTGCCTTATCGCAGGGGTACCAACCTTTTTTTGGCCTGTTACCCCATTCTTAGCTCCGTAAAGTTTGCAACCTTTTTAGTCTGCTTCCAGACAAGTAGTTTGTACCCCGGTAATATCAATGTCCCGAATCACTATTACATGCCAAGTGATTAGTCAGAGTTTGTTGGTTACTATAAATCATTATGCAGTCAGTTGAAATACAGGAGGCCTATAAATAAAATGGAGCATCAAATATCTACGGCTTATTTAAGCCACCTCTTTGGGGACACCATGTGAATATTAGAGGACCCCAAGGGGGGTCCTCGCTCGAGGAACCTTGAGTCCTAGACCCTCTGGCGTGAGTTCCAGCTGAGTTCCAGCTGCCACAGGGGGGTCGTAGTCCCTGCATGCTCTAGCTGCTCTAAAACATCCCTTAAAACAGCCCAGTCAATGAACATAGCTAGACGGAAGCCCACCGAGTTCAGCTAGGACGTTGGTCCTGCCATGATAAAGAGCTTTTTATTTCTATCGGATTCTAAAACATTTTTTGTACCATAAACCAAAACAGTAAATGAAAGCTTAAACGACACCTAAAACCGTGTTGTGTTGCAGCTGTATGAGATGGAAGCTCATGAGACTTTAACCCTTCTGAACCTGTACCGCACCCATGAGTCGGTAGCCCTCCCAGACTTAATACTTCCGCCTTGTGCTTGAGGCCTGCAGCTGTATGAGACTGAATCACTGACACTTTAATCCTGGTGGCATGGGGCTCAGGAGGTAGAGCGGGTTGGCTTGTAACCTGAAGGTTGCTAGTTCGATCCCCGGCTCCTCCTTGCTGAGTGTCGAGGTGTCCCTGGGCAAGATGCCTCACCCCGACTGCTCCTGACGAGCTGTCGCCTTACATGGCCGTCTCCACCGTTGCTGTGTGAATGTGTGTATGAATGGCTGAATGTTGGGGAATACTGCACAGCGCTCTGAGTGGCCACTGGTTAGGAAAAAGCGCTGTATAAACAGTAGGGCTGGGCAAAGATTAAAAGTTTTAATGGAGATTAATCGCTTAGTTTTGGTGAGTTAACTTGCGATTATTCCGACTTTTAAAATTATATTTAAATCCACTCCAATTATTAAGTTAAGTGAGATTATCAAATGGAATGGCACATTATCATTCGTACCAAATGCCATCTTGAGGGAGTTTTAGTTGACTCACTCTGTGTGGGTTGAATATGAAACTTGCGCAACACCACAGATTTGGGGTTTTTAAACAGGCTGTCACTTACTGCAAGTGTATTTGAATGTTCAAAGAAAAAAAAAAACGTTTGTCAATTGATATTTATCGCGTTAAAATAAGATTGCGTAATTAACGCATTAACTTGCACAGCCCTAATAAAGTCAAATGAACCCTTCTGTCCCCCGCCCCCTGCCCCAGGCACGGACGAGTCACCCGAGCCACTGCCCATCCCCACCTTCCTGGTGGGCTTCGAGGTGGACTTCATGGTGCTGTCGCCGTTCGGCCTGCCTTACTGGGAGAAGCTGCAGCTGGACCCCTTCGGCTCCCAGCGGGACCTGGGCTACGTGGTCATCTGCCCGGACAACGACGCGCTGCTCAGAGGGGCCCGCACCTTCTTCAAGGACCTCACCACCATATACGAGGTGCTGTCATTGTTATTAACACTCAGCCCATAATGTCCATTTCGGAGAGTATACAGAGTGAATACACAGTCTATCATGTTATTGTCCAGAGCTTTAGTACATAGTCTGTCATATTATCCTTCATATTAGGGAGGCAAGAACTCAAAAGTATAATTGAATACACGGTCAATTTGAAGTGCGCGTTTTCTTTTATTCAACCCATCAAAAGTCTGTATTTGAGGCTGTCCGTGTGCACCCACAGCTCAGCCGGCCTCTCGGTGTTTGGCCTTTTTCTGCTGTAGAGGTAGTAGGATACACGTCTAAACAGTGATTTTAATGTTGTATCCATTAGACAACGTTTGAAATGTGCGGCATCCAGCTGAATTGCAGGTCCGTTCAGAGCAGGGTGCTTGGTGATTTCACTTTCAGTTTTGATATCGGGAAATTCTTGACGGTTATTATTGTAAAACGAACCTGCGGGGAACTCCGCCTACACAGGCCAGCTACTAAACCAGGATCACAGGGCCAGATAACTGGTTTTACAGGCTCTCCACTACAAAGTATGACTGCACAACCCTCGAGGAGTTTGGCTGTCGATATATTTGGCTCAAAGCCTTGCAAAAAGACATCAACACTTTGTATATCGATACATCTATATTCAATTACAATTCTGTTGTAATCCTTTGATTCTGCTTGACAAGTGCTTGTTTGATCTGGTATTCTGGTACCCGTAGTACGTTATGTAATTCTAGAGAGATCTTTAGCATATAGACCATAATGTTATTCTCCAGAGATCTTTAGCACATAGACCATAATGTTATTCTCCAGAGATCTTTATCACGTAGACCATAATGTAATTCCCCATAGATCCATAGGATCTCAAATATGATCCCATCAAGAGTCCATTATGCCAGGCAGGCTTCAGGTTATGCGTTTGTGTGCGAACCACCAGTGGATACAACCAATCAGCCTCCTACCAGGAGCTCCGTGATGGCCAGTGACTCACACGGTTCATCCAAATACCTGCCACGTACTCCATGAAAACCTGCCTCAAGATTTAGGTTTTCATAAAATGCGTGGCAGGTGATTGGATGCCCCATGGATCTATCTAGCTATCCAAACCGTTACCACGAGAAAAAACGAAATTGAATGATTTTTTTTGTACAGCCCCAGATGGGGCTGTAAAAAAAACATCTGGATCATCATAGAGACGTATCCTCAGCCCGTAGTCCATAACGCCGTCCTGTACTGAACCGGCTCTCACGAATGTGTTGCTGTTGTTCTTCGCCAGGCGTGCCAGCTGGGGAAGCACCGGCCCATCTGTAAGAGCTACGCCGAGGGCATCGTGAAGGTGGGCGCGGCGGAGGACCGCTGTGCCACCGAGCAGCCACTCAGCGACTGGTTCCTCAAGATGACCGCCAGGGACGGCAACAACGACGCCTTCAACAAGCTCAAGCTATTCGCCCAAGTGTGCCGCTACGACCTAGGTACAAGCCTCTCTCCATGATCCCGCTGGACTCGTTTTTGGGGTGTGGCTCAGGGGGTAGAGCGGGTTGGCTGTTAAGCGGAAGGTCGCTAGTTTCGATCCCCGGCTCCCCCTTGCTGGGTGCCGAGGTGTCCCTGAGCAAGGCAGCTCCCCCTAACTGCTTCGGACGACAATGCTGGCTGTCTCCTTGCACGGTTGAAAGCGCCATTGGTGTGTGCATGAATGGGTGAATGTGAGGCGATATTGTAAAGCGCTTTGAGTGGCCACATGTTAGAAGAGCACTACATAACTGCAGTCCATCTACCATTTGTTCATAATTTAAGAGTCTAACCATGTGTCTCCTTCCTCCCTTGCTCCAGCTCCGTACTTGTCGGGGCAGTCGCTGGACAGCTCGCTGCTGTCCCAGCGCAGTCCGGCCCCACCCGCCTCATCCCACACTCCCAGCAGCTCCTCCAGCAACACCTCAGGTCCCCCGTGCACCAACACTACCAGCTCCAGCTCCGGTGCTGCTGCCACCCCCACCACCGCCACCACCGCCCAGCCTGCCCAGGTCAACAGCACCCCCGCCCCCTCCGCCTCAGGCCCCCAGACCGTCGGGGGAATGGCTTCCGCCAAGCCTAGCGCCTACACCCCCTTCGGGACGTCGACCACGCAGGGAAGCGCCTCTCAAAACGGGCCCCAGCTGACGCCCCAGGGAGCAGCGGGCCCCGGAGAGAACGGCCCCAACGCCAACCAGCCTCAGGTCACCGTCGAACCCCCCAACGAGAGGTAAGGGGGGGGGGGGGGGGGTCCTCTTGTACACCGCCCTCTGTGTGAGAGAGGTTTGATGACCCCCAGGGCAGCGCCGTTCTAACGCCTCTTCCTCCCCCAGCACATTGGACCGGGACAAGGTGGGCAAGCCCACGGATGGCGAGTCGCACGCCATCTCGTACCCGCCCGCCATCGTGGTGTACATCGTGGACCCCTTCAGCTACGAGGACGCAGACCGCGAGGTCCGCTCCAGCGTCTACACCCTGGGGCTGCTGCGCTGCTACCTGGAGATGCTGCAGTTCCTGCCCCCCAACATCAGGAACGCGCTCTCCGTGCAGGTACAACAGGATGCGTTCCTCTGATGAGGGAGACGGCGTCCCAGCAGGGGGTCTTCTGATGTTGAGACTAGTGATCGACCGATACATCGGCGGACTATATTTGCGTTATTTTTTATTTTTTATTTTTCTGCATGATATACAGACTTCAATAAATGTTCCTTTTGTTAAATTCTGACTTCTAATCGTCATTGTGTAATTTTTTCGGATTTCATTTGAGGGAGCAAAATCGGCTCCAAATATCGGCCCTAAAAAAAATCCATATCGGTCGATCCCTAGTTGAGACAAGCCGGCTTGTTGCTTTGTCATCAGGCTTTGTGGGACTATTATTGTGGAGCTTGCTTCGTTTCGCTTTCTTAACAATAAAATCATTATTATTTTATATCAGTGCACCTGATCTTGTGGCGTACCTTTTTCTTATTAAGGGCATTATTAATATATCATGGAATCACTCTTCAATCTCTTTAAAGCGTTTCCAATCTATCCCATGTAATTGTTTGAATCCATGCACCGAATCTCCAGCCCCGCTAAAGAACATCGTTCCCCCTGCTTCCAGATCGTTCCATGCCAGTACCTGCTGCAGCCGGTGCGCAGCGGCCAGCGGCACCTCTACGCCCAGCACCTCAAGTCCCTGGCCTTCTCGGTCTTCACCCAGTGTCGGCGCCCACTGCCCGGCTCCACCCACTTCAAGGCCCTGACCGGGTTCGGCCCCGGGCTGGCCATCGACATGGCCCTCAAGAGCCCCGAGGTAAGCCCTCCGTTGCCGTGGTGCGCCTGGCCGGCTGTGTACTGTGCGTCTAGATGTAGGGTCGACTGTTGAGGACCGTGGCCTGGTCTCAAACACGGCGTGTTTAGCGGGACAAGCATGGAGAAGCAGGCCTACCCATGACCTAACTAACGATTATTGGTGCTTGGCACTTGTTGCTATGAACATCCTTACTGTACCGACGGCGATGTTTTGTTTTCCTTCTTCTGACAAAATGTACTTATTGTAATTCGCAAGAGTCTGCTAAATGCCCATAGAAAGATAAAGATAAAAATACTATTCAACACTGCTTGCTTATAGGAACATAGAGTAGGTTCGCTGGTTTGAATTAGGGCTGCAACAACGAATCGATAATATCCATTACTATAAGCGTTGGCAACCAGTTTGGTCATCGTTTCATTGAGTCGCGCCATTAATGCGTAACTCGTAGGCGTGGCGCGGTTTACGGCCAGCCGCCGACGGGTTAGGTTCATGGTTCAAGCACACCCACAGCGAGCTTCAGTGTGAGCGACCACAGCTTGTATTTTGGTCATATCTTAACACTGAACTGTAAGCCTATATAAAAGTGTTTAGTGTACCTTAGTGTACCTTCGCTGTCTTTGGGTTAAAACTCCTGCAACTCAGTATCCGTCTAGTCCAACCGAAAACTGTCAGCTGCTGCTGCAGACGAGATCGGAGTCGGCACCACGTGCATCAACAGTCATTCAAAGCAGGATATAGAGCTAGCTTAAAAAAAAGTAGCAAACAGTATCAAATGTTGATGTGTTCAGGTCAGCTCAGTAATATGATTGATGTGTTCAAATGCAATACAGAAAAAAAAAATTGAGATTTTGGCGAAAACTTGTTTTCCCAGCAATATAAAATAGATAGTAAAGATTGAATTATGACCAGTTTAACGTCCAATCGTGAGCTATGATCATCTTATCAACTAAAGCATACAAGTTCTATTTCAGAAAAATAATAGAAAAGCATCAATAGTGGTATCAATAAAGATTTGGATCGTTAAGAAGCATAGAAAATGGTTTCAATATCAATAAAAATTAACGATCTGTCATCTGAGAGAAATGAAGATGATTTAATTTCTTTTTAACCGTTAGTATTTAACGGTTAAAGATCTTATCGGTTAACCGTGGACATCCCTTATATACTGTGTCTCTCTCTCGATCTTGATCTCTCTCTCTCTCATTCATTGTATGTCTTTTTTTGCGTTATCCCAGTTATGTTTTTTTATCATTTAATATTACTTTTAATAGTTCCGGGACGTTGGAGCAATGACCTGGTGTATTTTCACTTCAGCCTGCACTGTGAATTTGAAGTAATGTTCAGTTTTTGAATAAGGATGCGGCAATTACATATGTTTCTTTTTTTTATCCGATTCATCGATTATCGAAAAAAATAATCGACCGATTAATCGGTTATTAAAATAATCGTTAGTTGCGGCGCTAGTTTGAATAACCACATGAGAAACACACTTATCAGCTCATCGCCAAAGCCATCCATACCCCTACAACGTTGACCTCTGACCCTCTCCTTCCCTCCTCTTCCTCGGCCCAGCGGCCGGAGTGCGTGCGTCTGTACACGCCGCCCTTCATCCTGGCGCCCATCAAGGACAAGCAGACGGAGCTGGGCGAGACGTTCGGCGAGGCGTCGCAGAAGTACAACGTGCTGTTCGTGGGCTACTGCCTGTCCCACGACCAGCGCTGGCTGCTGGCCTCCTGCACCGACCAGCACGGGGAGCTGCTGGAGACCTGCATCATCAGCATCGACGTGCCCAACAGGTACGCCCCGGCCCGGGGTTAGACACGCCACCGGCCCCCCCCCGGGTCTCTGCTGGGGGAGGGGTTCACAGGGGAGCTTAAGATACTATAGCATACACGATACAAAAACTAAACCAAGTCATCTCGAGGGAGTTTTATTGACTCACTCAGTGTGGGTTGAATATGAAACTTCAGCCCACAATATGAAATGTCACGCCACAGATTTGTGAATTGTAAACAGGCTGTCACTTACTGCTTGTGTTATTGAATGTAAAGAAAGTGGAACTAATATTCAAATCAAAGTAAAATAATATAAAAAATGATCAATTTGTATTAATCGCGTTAAAATTAGATCGCATAATTAACGCGTTAACTGGCCCAGCCCTAATGTCTTCGTATCGATACTTTGCCCCACCCCTAGTCCCAGACACGCGAGAGCTTGAGTTCTGTAGCCAGTGGGTCAAGGACACGCATCCGCAGCCCCCCGTGTACGGTCTTGTGTTTAAGGCGGGGTCAGTTCTGAGTGTTTTGCTTGTTGGGCGCAGGGCTCGGAGGAAAAAGGGCTCTGCCCGCCGGGTGGGCTTGCAGAAGCTGTGGGACTGGTGTCTGGACCTGGTGCAGGTGACGTCGCTGCCCTGGAGGGTCGTGATCGGACGGCTGGGCCGCATGGGCCACGGAGAGCTGAGAGGTGATGCTGTTTTTTACATTTTATGGGATTTGAAAATTGTATTTCAAATGTGCAAGAAACATGTCTTTAAATGACAGAAACAAAAACAAGGCTCTATTTTCCATTTTTTTCGCACCCGCTGTCTCGCTAACGCGCGTGATGTCACTTCCTGTGCGGCAGACTGGAGCATTCTGCTCAGCAGGAGGAACTTGCAGTCGCTCAGCAAGCGCTTGAAGGAGACCTGCAAGATGTGCGGCATCTCGGCTGCCGACACTCCCAGCATCCTCAGCGCCTGTCTGGTCGCCATGGAGCCGCAGGGGTCCTTCGTCATCATGCCAGGTAAACGCCGGCGGAGGGCTGCCGCAAAAGACTCACTTGTTCAGAGTTCACCTGGACTCTGCATAGCCTCCCTTCTTAACCCCCCCCCCCCCCACCCCTCTTACGCACTTATTGTGTGTTGTACGTCCAGGCACTTAATGTACAGTTTTATTGTGTGTTGTACGTCCTAGAACTTGATGTGCACACTCATAATATGTTGTACATACTGGCACTTAATGTACAAACTTATTGTACGTTGTACGTCTTTGCACTTAAACCACCCTCAATGTAAATGTAAAGCAGCAGCAACGCTGTGCGAAACGCCGTCCATGGAGCGGTGGAGAGTTCCGACTAACCCAGCGCCCGTCTCCTCTCGGTCTCAGACTCGGTGTCGACGGGCTCGGTGTTCGGCCGCAGCACCACGCTCAACATGCAGACGTCGCAGCTGAGCACGCCGCAGGACACGTCGTGCACGCACATCCTGGTGTTCCCCACGTCGGCCATGGTGCAGGTGAACACCAACACCACGGAGCCAGACCTCACCTTCAACCCCATCAACGCAGGTGAGTGGGGTGGGGGGGGGGGACAGGGGTGCATGGTGTTGACCCCGACGGTCGGCTCGACCGGGTCAGGGGGTTAGGGTCTGAGGATGAGATGAGGAGCGGCATGGGGCACAGGGGGTAGAGCGGGTCCATTTTTATGATTGTAGACAATAAAGCACTGGTCTTTGTTAATGCTTGTTTCAAGATTTAACGCAACCAGTTGGAACAAAGGTTTAATAAGAGACTGCGTTATGTATTGTCTTAATGAACAAAAATGTCCACTCTATGACGCAGTGTTTCCAAAACTTTTTTTCTGGGGAACCATTTTTTTTTAATTTCAAACCATCGCAACCCAATATAAAAAATAGTACAGTGCTATTAAAAAGTACTGTACTATACCGTACATGCTTGTTCTAATTTTTTTTTTAAATGTTCATGCCAAATGGGTAGGAGTGTGTTTATGGCCAGCTATCATTAACAATCAGTCAATCAATTCGTTTTAAGATAAAACTTTATTAATCCTCCAGAGGAGAAATGTGGGTGTTTCAGCAGCAAGAAGTAAGACAGTCAAAACTGAAACTGTATAGATGGATGCCAAAATAGTGCCAAAGTATTTCTGTAAAAAAGGAAAAAGAATCATATACATTTATTTGGCGACCCAATTCAAATCTCCCGCCTCCAAATGTGGGTCGCGACCCAGTCTTTGGGAAAGACTGCTATGACGGAAATAGAGATTAGATTCGGCCGTGAAAAACCCAAGTGTCTAAAGGCGAACCGTTCTTTTCCTTCCAGATGGCTCGGAAGGGATGGGCTTCTTTGACCTGTTCGACCACGACATGGTGGACCCCGAGCTCATCAACATCCTGCCTACCTCGCCCACCACCTCTCCGGTACACTCCCCTGGATCACACTACCACCAGGGAGGAGACGGCAGCAAGGTCAGTCTGTCCCCCCGTCCCCCGCGCTCCCACTCCCACCCGTCGCACCCTCGTCCTCCGGGACCGCTCACACCTGTCCCTCACGCCGCCCCACTGGGCTTGAGGGCTGTAGCTCGTCCAGCTTTTTGGCAGATACCTCTCCCAATTTAAAACTGACCTCAATGCAGAGTTTGTTAGAGAAAGAATATTTGAAATTGAAAGCATACCATCCCGGTAGTTGATGGCAAATGGGATCTGAAACCAGACTCTTTCCTATTTATTTTGCTCCGCCTCTTTTTCTGAATTTCCTCTTTATATATTTCTAACTTCAGTGGAAGCGACTCACAGAAGTGCTGTATCATGCCGCTTCCTACCATTGTCTCACATTACTTATTAAGCATTTTATATTTTTTTAGGATTTGCTACTGACTGGAGATCCAAAAGATTCTTTTTTGTTTCTTTTTACAATTAAATAGCTTAATATAGATGTTGTAATATCAATTCATCCATCTATGTTGCCTGCTTCCAATGCTGTGTTGGTCAAACTATAAAGAATGATTTAAAGCTTATTTAGTGAATAATACCGATTTTTACTTTAAAAATGAAAAAGCACATTCACAATATTGCTCGTAATAATCTGAATTGGATTACTTCCCCAAAGCGTTGAGCCCTAAACCCTGCGCTACCTCCCCCTCGTGTCCGACGCCTGTCCCTTTCCCTACAGGGCCACAACACGGATCGCATGGAGTCCCACGAGGAGGCCCTGAACATCCTGCAACAGCCCATGGCCCTGGGCTACTTCATCTCCACCGCCAAGGCTGGGCCCCTGCCCGACTGGTTCTGGTCCGCCTGCCCACAAGCCAAGAACCAGTGCCCGCTCTTCCTCCAGGTAGCTGAGCCGCGCTCGTCCCCCAGGGCCTCTCCGTGCACCTCGACCCACGCGCCATATCGTTATGCATTTACATTCAGGGCGTTAGGCAGACGCTTTTATACAATGCGACTAGCAATAAGTACATTTATCAGAATAAAGAGATTCAACAATATATCGCTGTTGGTACAGTAAGGATGTTCATAGAACCAAGTGCCAAGGGCTAACAACTGCTAGGGGAACCCATTCCCCGTATACGACAAGGAGAGCTGTGGGGGGGGGGGGGGGGGGTCTAGTTGAACTCTGAAGAGTGAGTCTTTGCGGAAGCTGGTGAGCGACTCGGCTCTCCTCGGCTAGTGTCCAGCGTAGTCAGATTCCTTCTGACTGGTCTCTCTCTCCGTCTCTCCCAGGCGTCCTTGCATCTGCACGTGTCTTCGGTCCAGTCGGACGAGCTCCTCCACAGCAAACACTCCCACCCGCTGGACTCCAACCACACCTCCGACGTGCTCAGGTGAGGTCTTTATAGTGGTAATAAATAAACCATTACCCGGCAAGCCATGTTACCGTGACCGTGTTGATGTTTTGGTTGATTTTATAAAAGGGTCATTTAGTTCATCCGGGTCTTGTCAATGCATCTGAACATGTGTTTTCTGGTGGATTATAATATAGATTCAGTTTATGGCATTGCATCTGAACAAGTTTGTTTGGTTGGATTACAAAGTAACATTCAATGCAAATGAACACGTGTGTTTTTGGTTGCTTTATAAATCATACGCTCCGTTCATCCGGTTTTTGGGAATGCAAATAAACAAGGTCTTTCTATTTTATTCCCTCTCCAGATTCGTGCTGGAGCAGTACAACGCCCTCTCCTGGCTGACGTGCGACCCTGCAACGCAAGACCGGCGCTCGTGCCTGCCAGTCCACTTTGTGGTGCTGAACCAGCTGTATAACTTTATCATGAACATGCTCTGAGCTCCGTGAGCCACAGGATCTGCCGCTGGGAGAGGATCGCTGTTCACTGAAAATCATGGATTTGTTGTGCTTATAACAAAAAGAAGAAGATGCGAGCGCGCCCCTCTGTGCCCCGGACAGGAAGTGACCTCGCTCCACCACGGAGACGTCAGAGCACGACGTAGAGGGCGGGGGGGGAGACGCAGACTCTTCGTCCCGCCGGTGTCGCCAACGCAACCGCGACTGACCGGGCCTTTTCAATCAAGCCAATGCCAAGAATTCATTTTAGCATTTCGGATGATCAAGGGACTTTTCATAAAGGAGAATAAATTGTCTTTTTAATGACTGTAGATTGCAATCTATGAAATTTTATCCTAATGAAATGCCTGCATATATTATTTATTGTAAGTTTTTAAATGTGGAATTTTTAATGCTTAATATCTTTTATATATTACAAATCCTGGCGGGTGTGTACATTGCCATCTCACTGTAAAGGAATGGGTTTCGATAAAAAGTGGTGTAATTTTCCCAATTACAGTTACGATAAAAAGAAGCTGTTCACGTGGATTTGCTGTAGATTGCTTGTAGAGTATTATTTTTCCAGAGGGTACATACCTTTTTATTGCCATGCTGTAAAAATGAAGTAGGCTGGCCTGGGCATTTGTGACCCAACCCACGAGTGGATGAGACTTACCTCTCTGTGCTATCGGTGCCAGAGTCTCTCGCACAGTCAAACTCAACGAGCTCTGACAAACAGGAGGAACATGAGAAGGTACATTGTCAGATTATATATTTTATATAACAGATTTAGGTAATTGTGTGTGTGTATATGTGTAAATATAATTGTGTGCCGCTACTGATGGTGCAGCTTCAGTTTTAGGAATAAAGTGCGTCTACGTAATTTCATTTGTCCTCATTTATGTACTTTTATTTCGGACTAAACTTTGGATACCACTACTGGTACACATTCTGTATTCATTGTGGAATACCTGAGTCACTCAGCATTGGATCTGTTCAATAGACAAAAGCCTTTTTTAAACAGATTCTGTACCAAAATTGCGTGACAAATTGAGAGACTTCGGGCCATATGAAGGCCATTGGCTCAACGTCAAGTAACAGTTCCTCAATTACGAAATGGATTTAACCTTACTTGCACTAGAAGGGTTTAGCTGCTTAGTGAAAATGGAATTTACTAATCAAGAGAAAACATGGCAGGGCTTATCCAATCACAGGCCTCATCCTGCTTAATTGAATCCAATTAAGGTGCAGCCCCATTTGCCCGCCGTGGTTAAACGGTTGGTACAAGAGCCAGTAAAACTGGTTCACATCGATGCACTGTTTGAACACTTAAGGCCTAATTCAAGCGGTGATGTCAAGGAACCACCGTAATATCCGGGCTGTCGAATTTAACAAGCCGTTACGGTACAGATTATTTGATTACGAACTCGTTTTTATAATGGCACTGCCACTTTCCAAGACACTCGAAGCATAGTGTGTGTGTGTGTGTGTGTGTGTGTGTGTGTGTGTGTGTGTGTGTGGTGTGTGTGTGTGTGTTGTGTGGTGTGTGTGGTGTGTGTGCTGCGCGCGCGCGCGCGTGCGTGCACGCGCGCGAGCGGGTGTGACAGTTACATTTCATCCAGCCGGATGTTGTACAGCTGCCTGTGTGTTCACCACACACTGGCTATCACAGCGGAGAAGCTGGAAGGACCGTATGGAGGACTAAAAGTGCCAAAATTAAATAAATAAATACACCATTAAATAAATAAATACACCATTAAATAATTCCTTAAATGTGTCATTAATTAATTAAAATTGGAATTAAATACATAAATGTTTTATTAAATGTGTCATTAATTCATTAAAATTGGAATTAAATACTATTTAATTAATTGACATTTACATTTCATGATTTACATTTACATTTCATGATTTACATTTACATTTCATGATCCTGTGTTTCAGTGCTTCATGAAATGTAAAACTGTCAAACTCGCCCATCAAAATCGGTGGGTGGGGCTAACGCTAATCGAGTCTGATCCATTGCTTTGGTCTGAAGTAGAGTGCTTGGATAAAGAAAATGGAGCACTCCATACCAGTAGGTGGCGGTAATGCAGAAGAAGAAGAGGAATTGTTAAACTGTCAAACTGATTTGAACTTAAACTTTATCTAGAGTGTGAAGAAGAAGAAGAAGATGATGATGATGGAGGATCTTCATGAACTTTCTAGGGAGTTGGTGAGAGACGTTTTAGATTTAGCAGAGGATGTGGAAGCAGGACCTGCTGACCCAGAGCATGTAGCGAGTAAAGCAGAGGAATTTATTGAAGTTCTTGGAGTTATTTCCGCACTTTCTGACCAAGATATTGATTATAGAGTGACTGCAAATTTAGAAGAAGTAGTCCACCGCTTCTCTGGTACCAGGGAGCATGAGGCCCAACACACACAGGGACCGGGGCGTTTGGCGTTTGACATACCGAGTGCAGTTCTGGAGCATCAAGTTCTTAGTGGCTTACCCGCGGGTCAAATTGCAGCGATGTTCGGAGTGTCAAAGAGGACCATCAGGAGGCGCATGAAACAAAACGGTTTAAGGTATTTACACTTTTTTTTTCTTTTTTTTAATTCAGTTTAGGGATTGCTGGTCTCATCCACTCAGAAAGGGATATATTACGTTTAAGGTAACATTACTTGATGTTGATATTTTTGTTTTGTGCAGAAAGACAGACCTCTATTCAGCTGTGAGTGATGAGGAGTTAGACCGTATTGTAAGTGAAATTCACAGAAGGCATCCAAACACCGGCTACAAGCTAATGCGCGGTCATCTGAATGCAAGAGGTGTGCGTGTTCCAAGTGAGTATATTAATATGAGCATTATTTACATTTATTTTTAATACAGAGCTCTGCCCTTTTGAAAGGTTAGGAAGGAAGGTCCGGCTTTATGGAAAGACGTTGCGAGGGGTCTGGCTGCAGACCTCCAGTGTCAGATGATTAGTTGTATTTATGTTATGACGCAAGCTTTATTAGACATTCATACAGCATTATTTTTTGTTCATTTATATCTTCTTTCTTTGACCTGGTTCTCACGGGTTGACGATCATTAAAGCCCTGTATTTAAAATCAAGACCTGGCTTATCACTGGAGGAGCGATAACACAAATACAGTTGTAACAAGTATCCTAGCCGTAGCGAAAACCGGACTTCCTTTGGACCGCAGTGATCGCCATGACAACGGGACAACAAACCTAATTAACATGACATGCAACGTAAATAAACACACCTCGCTTACTGCATACAACCCAGGGGGAATGAGTCTTCTTAAACAAAAAATCATTCAAAAATCCAAAATAGAAAATACACACGTCATGTCTTTCATTATGACACCACTATTTCCTCAAAATAAGTAGCCAGTGAGTGTGTGGTTATTCGTTTTATTTTCCTCCCCTCAGTCTCAAGACTGCAAGAGTCTTTACGCAGAGTCGATGCAGAGGGAGTCTACATGAGACGTCTAATGCTGCGTTCACACCAAAAGATGCATTTGCTGCCCGAACGCGTTGCCGCCGAAGTTTTGCGGCGCGGCAAAGGTTTTGGCCGCAGTTTTGCAGCGCGTCAAGTTTCGCGGCACGGCAAGTTTTTCCCGCGGTGCTTCTGAATTCATTCACAACCATGGCCGACATTACGAGCATCATATCTCTTTACCTGTTGTGGAAGAGGGAGAGACGTCGGAATGCTCGTCGTCGTTTATGGGTTCATGAGACCAATTCGGAGCCGTCAGAGATTATACTGACAGACGCATAGGCGCTACCCTACTATATATACACTAACTACTACTAGTAGTAATAGTACTAGTAGTCTAGTAATACTAATACTAGTAATAGTACTAGTGAGTCTACAAGTATAGTAGTCTACTACTACTACTAATCCATT
>OLKM01000551.1:0-23059 GCA_900291075.1 Melanogrammus aeglefinus | reverse complement strand
GCCATCAAGGGTACGGTCTGATAAAGGGGGGGAGAATGCAGATGTAGCAGAATTCATGATCAGAAGCAGAGGTACCGACAGGAATTCACACATCACAGGCAGAAGTGTCCACAATCAGCGGTAAATAAATATGTTTGACAACTAGGCTCACAAAACAAACGTACCAGTTTAATGTACTTCTTTAGCATATGTCACGTAAATTAACAATTTGTCCATTTTATCCTAAACACAGAATAGAGAGGATGTGGAGAGATGTTTATGAACATGCCCTGGACCTCTTCTATCAGATTTTCACTTCATTGCAAGATCAGGGAACACTGAATCCAGACAATGAAGTCCATCTTTTCGCACTGCACCGGATCTTCCTTCCACTAATTCAGCAAAGCCTCGACTCTTTCCGAGATGCTTGGATCTTTCATGGTCTTAGAACTGAAAGGAGTCAGTCGCCACAGCAACTCTGGAGAAGATACAGAGAGCAAGGCCCTATGGAGGATCCTACTGAGGTTAAACAACAATCAACTTTGAACACTTCACTGTCTGTTTCCCCAAAGGAATAATGGGACAAGATATTGTGCTAAACGTGCTACTTTAAATGAAACATAGGTTATAGTTTCTTCAGTCTCCTGAGCTTTCAAAGATCAACCTCTGAGCTGTAGTTTTTACGGTGCATACTATGCACAACTGTATTATTTTACAAAACAACAATTGAATAGGCAACATTTAATTTCTCACCGACTTGGTGACCAAAAATAACAATCTTAACTACCTTGTGTAATGACATGTCAAACTAGTTTTAAGTACAAGATTGATCATGCTTGTCCTCCATTCAGGTTCCTGAAGAGTATGGGATCGACTGGAACGGACCTCACAGTCTTCATGGAGGCACTGTGTCAGTCCCTGAGGTTCAGCTGGCCCGTGAGCTCTCAGATGAAGAGGTTGCCATTTTGCCAGCTCCAGGAGTTTCTTTAACTGATGCACTTAGATTATACGTAGAGACTGTGCAAGTTTTATCAAGAATCATAGCAGACTGATGTCCAACCCAGTGTTTTATTTGTTTATTAGTTTTCAAAGACACTGAACTTGTATCAATTGACCTGACCTACTTAACAGTGCATTCAATGACATCTGTCTGAAAAAATTAAACAAGTCCAAATCCAGTCTGTGCACTATTTATGGCAGAGACAAGTGCTTCCTCAAAATCCATGTAGGTTTTGAAATGAGCTGGCAGCTTTAGTGTTTCGAAGCATGTGGAGGACGTAGGAAGGGTTCCCCCAGAAATCTCCACTCTCAGTTTGGGAGGAAGCATCTCCCAGCCAACCCAGAATGTCAACAGCTGGGCCAGGGTACCTGATGAAGCTAAAAGTCATAAAATGGATTCAAGACATTTAGTTCTAATTGATCACATCTATCCATGAGACATAGAAGCATTTGTAAAGAGAGCAATGCATTAGCCAAATAAGGTGTTTATACCTGTTTCAATGAACAACCTTAGAAAGCCAGTGACGCGGCACGTGGACTCTAAGTCAAAGTCTTCATCATCACTGTCCTCAACTGGCCATGTGATTTTTTGTAGGAGCATCTTAAAGAATACACAAATTGTAATTATTTTAAAAGGGAGAATTTATTTTGGTGAAGGAATATGCAGATCACATTCTTGGTAAAAGGAAAAATAACCAGCTCAGTCATTGAAAATACATGTAAATTCATCAAGTAAAGTGACAAATATAACTAAATTACTGACTTACCTGGGGTGTGAACTGCATTTCAGCCATTTTGGGGAAAATAAGTGGGACAACATCTGGCCTAGATGTCAGCAGGGGCCATACCATCACATCTTTCAGTCCCTTTCTCAACTGTTTGATCTGGCGCATGGTCCTCCCAATGACCTAAGAGACAGAACCGACCCATATTACAGTCCAAATCCTCAACCCAAATTTTACAAAAGTTGGCATAGTAGGGAAAATGTTCATAAAAGCACAATAAAGTGCTTTTATAAAAATCCATTCAAACTCTAGTACAGAATAGAGCAACCCTTTACAAGACATTTACACATTTTAAAATAATGTATGCCACTATTTACATGTGTATTTTCCCTTCATTTTGCAACAAATCACATTCTACCTGGATGACAAGTTAAAGAGTGCTAGTTGTCCTGTCTACAGTCCCAGTTTGCCTGTGATTGAGAATATGCGGTGCTTCATGCACACTTGACAAAAATGTTCTGCTTAAGACATAACTAATGGATAAATGGGGGAATTCCACTTTCTAAATTTCAGCAACTTGTGTCTATTGCGAATGTTTAAAAACTGTAAATGAAAGAAGTTAACAGTGGTGAACTCTTGACTGTATCACCTTTTTAAAGTAGATTATCAAAAAGCAAATTCACATAACCAGACATGTGTTGTTAAGCTGCTCTCAATTTACTGTAGTGTGATTTTTTAAAACTGTATATACATTAAATGGTCGTTTTGAAGAACTAACATGACAATAGGCAAAGACTAAATATCATTAAGTATTCATAGCATGAATTTCACCACTGAAATTTGGCCTTTTCCATCTCTGCCAGTGATAACATAACAAGCCAGAGTTTACAACACTTATAATTATAACTATAATTTCAACAACTACAGCAATGAATTATGTGACTTAACCAGCAGGAACTCACTGCATGGAGTAGAAGTTTGTTATGTAGCCATCTCCGATTTGTTTTGGTGACTGCTGGAAGATCCCAAGACATGGAAAGATCTGAAACTGTGTCCTTCTGTTCTGGTGTGAGTTCTTCTTGTTCAAGCTAGAATCAAGACCGTACAAGTTATTATATTTGCCCAAACAATATTTTTTGCAAGACAAAGTTTCTTATATGTTACATACCAGTTTTATGATACTCCTGATGTGCAGATCAGGACAGTCTTCTGTAACAACAGTTGCCATTTCAGGATCCCCATTGAACAGTACATGAATCACAGCAGGACTTAATCCTGTGACATGGGGACCGTCATGCAGAAAGCTGTGGGCCAACATCCTTCCTGCAACCCGGAAGAGATTGCTTTCAATGAGTGCCTCTGATGCTGCTGGAACAAGATGGTCAGGTTCACCCTCAAACAGCAGTGTTCGGCCCATTCCTCCTGTAAAATATCAAGAGAGCAGGGGATAAAGTCACAACAATTAAACCACTTAAATACATTTTTAAAAGTACATCATATTAACCTTCAAATAGTAAGAGACTTACCAAGATCTAGACTGAATCCAAATTGGAGTTTGGATATCACCGTTGTCAGAAAGTACCTCATCACTCCCTCTCCGACAGCAGCATCACCTGAAATAAAATACTGAGAATAACACAGTGGAAAAACAGTGGCTGACTAATACAGGTAACTGGATAAGTTAACATTTAACAAGCAAGGGAAAAAATAGTCAATATTCTATTGGCTGTAATTCTAGAATAGCATCCTTAATATTGATTCTTTCAGATTACAGGAGAATATTGTGCATGGTATATTTTCATTAGTGGTCATCAATTATATAGTTGTTTGGATTCCATTCTCCCATTTAACAATTCCATATAAGATACTTGAGTGGTATAAACCTTACTTATACATTTATTTTACAAACTTTATATTACTTACCAACAAGAGTACAATGAAGTGGACATGCCCATTCTTGCTGCTTTTTATAGAACAAGAGAAGTTCCCGTTCCCTGTCCTCTTCAGAGTCCCTTACATCCATCTTCATTCGAAGTGGTGTCCCAGATGCATGTTCCTTCAGCAGATTCTCTTTGAAAACTTTGGCAGCTTGAGACGGTTCTTCAATAAGCTTCCATTCTAAACAAACAACAACAATAATGTTATCTATTCCAGAGAGACATCCAAGACAACAGCAAAACAGCATTCTGAACAAAATTTAAATATAGGAACAGTTAGAAAATATAACCCAGTTGCATGTTATTAATTGTCTGTAACTGTATTATCTTATCTAATTATATCGTGTTATTTTTCTATTGACTTTGTTTCAGTTGCTCAGTTATAGCAACCCTATCGTGATGACACAAACCGCTGTCTGCTTCTTTACTATCCAGCTCCTCGTTGACCATCACTGCTGGCACTTCTGCACTTTCAGCTGATGTTCCAGGCCTCACTGGAACACTGTCACTGACGGTCTCACTATCACTTTGGCCTCCCTCTTGTTCTTTCTCTGATTCCTGCATGGGTGTCCTTGAAGTTAACAAAATTTAAATTATGGTCATACTCCCTTATTTGTGTGCACAAGACTCTTAAGAGAGACATTTTCCCAAAGAAAAATTAATATGCTACCCTTGCATTGCTTTAGGAAGTACATACCCATTGCAGCTCAATCTGTGCAGCTTCATCTCTGAAAAGGGAACCTCCTTCTGACAGGTGATGCAGGGGATGACTGGACCAGAGGCAGAACTTGAGCTCTCCTAACAACAACAAATAGCGTTTAATTAATGATTGAAAGTCACCAGTAAGCTTTGTTTTGATTATGTATTGAACTAGGTCTCTGTAAATGTATGTACACAATCGAAGGGTAGATCCTGTTGAAGCGGACGAATGAAGATTGTAGCCTGTCCAATCATCGAAGCTGGATCCTTTAGATAGGCAAGCGTGTATCCAGTGCTGGGACACTGAAGCAATGCCAGATTTCGACTCCGTGTAGATCCTGCAATTTTTAAAAATTCGAAGCCTCCCCCTTCTTGGAGCTTCGGAAATACTTCCATCAACTTGTTTGTTATGACCATGGGATCGCTGTCATTCCCTGGAGAAAAAAAAAAAAATCATAACTCATATTGACTCAAATAAGCCTGTGATAACTATTATTCACACTATGAAAATCAATTAAGTTTGAGTCAAATATGAACAGGAAATATTTATAACTATAAAAAGAAATGCTGAGTAGAACTGCAAATCATTTCAACGAGCCGGACAGTACAAACTTATTTTGGTTTTGGTAAATGCCTAGTTTCGCACTGACCTGAAAATGTCACTTTGTGCTCTCCAAGTCCTGAAGTATGAAGGTCCGCTTTAAGCTGTACGCTTGGGACTTTATCCGCCTTGTGGTCAGCCAAACAACACACAGTGTGTGTATAGCTTCTTCGACTCACTTGGACTTGAGCTGGTCGTCTCGTGATATTTCTTCTGGCTCCGCCGTTATACGGCGCAAAGAGCCTTGCTACCTCAGCTGCAACATAGATAAAAATGGTCACCAGACAGCTAAAGCAGCCTCAACTTCTATCTTGGGATGCTACACCGGAGCTAGGGGGTTCTATAGCCCAAATAGACCCGAGCACGTTCTGTATTATGTAATATTATGAGCCCGAGCCCGATTTCAACCCGACATTTTTTTAATACATGTGTAACTTTGTACACATTAGTTACGTAGGCCTACTCTGCTAAATATATATGTAAGGAATAATGAATCTAGAACGCCGGTCATTATTGGGAAAATAATCCCCGACAGGGCGAACAGGACACCGACGTGCAACGGAGGTGTCTTGCTTCGCCCTGAAGGGGCTTATTTTCGATAATGACCGGCGACGTTCTATACATTATCCCGCTTATTACACAATCCACAGCTACTTGCCAAAACGAAAAAATAACTTCACATGGTGTGTCTTTTTACAAATTATTCGTTACCAGCATTCGTAGTGTTGATCAGCAGTGAAATAGTCCGCCAAAGACGTTGACGTCGCATAGCAACCGAAGACGCTGGGGTTGACAAGTTACCGGACCACTACCCATGCAAGTGAACGGAGCGTTCCACGGCATTGAGAAGACCCGTGCAATAAAGGCCTATAATATTTCTGTTTATGGCATAGATTTCTCCTCAGATTAGGCCAATAAAGCAATGATTAAAAAAAAACACAAACGCTCGATCAAAGGCCCGGCCCGACCCGGCTCGAGGATAGGGAAATATAGGGTCGGGTGACGGTCAATCAAAACCCTCATAGTTTTACATGAATTGGCTAAACAAATGTTTAGCTAATCAAATTGTGCAGAGAAATTACCAGGATAGCGCCCACCAATTTGGGCCGCTATTTAACAGTGGAACAGGTATCAAATGGGTTTCCCGTAACCAGACGTCCTCTTCCAGTAATGGTGGAAGTAATGGTCCAGTAATGGTTCCCCTGTCTTCCAGACAGGGGAACATAGGACCCTTTTTCAGAAAAAAGGGTCCTATGTTCCCCGCCGCAACTGGGGAACATAGAACCCTTTTTCAGAAAAAGGGTCCTATGTTCCCCGGTCACATACATATCGGGGAACATAGGACCCTTTTTGGGAAAAGCGGGGAACATAGGACCCTTTTTTTTTAAAAAAAAGGGTCATATGTTCCCCTGTCTCATACAAAGCGGGGAACATAGGACCCGGGGAACATAGGACCCGGGAACATAGACACGCTCCCGCCAAAAATCAGCTCACACTATTTAGCCGATTAGCGAACTAGTTTTATGCTCCCACCATTAACAACGAACGTATTACACACGAAGCAAATTTAGCTAGCCCTTGCTGTGATTAGTAGCACACCCGGCTAACATGAAATTACTTAGCTTACCTTGGACGGGTGTACGTAATGGAGCAGCAGGTGTCTGCTGTGACTGAGCCGTCGGAGCCGGAGGAGTTCTGCTCAGAGCCTCTTCTATTAAATTAGCGGCTTCTCGCAGCAGCTCCGGGCAGCTTTTAGACATTTTGTAAACCGAATGTGTTCACTCGCTCTGCGTCAATGCATTATCTGGAATTGATTTGCCTTGACTTGATGCGCAGGGTAACCAATCAGGCGTTAGGATCCGCCTACCAACTTTGATGGGCGAGTTTGACAGTTTGACATTTCATGAAGCACTGCAACACAGGATCATGAAATGTAAATGTAAATCCTGAAATGTAAATGTAAATCATGAAATGTAAATGTAAATCATGAAATGTAAATGTAAATTAATTAAATAGTATTTAATTAATGAATTAATGACACATTTAATAAAACATTTATGTATTTAATTCCAATTGTAATTAATTAATGACACATTTAAGGAATTATTTAATGGTGTATTTATTTATTTAATGGTGTATTTATTTATTTAATTGTGGCACTTTTAGTCCTCCATACAATAACATGGTATACATGGTATATAATAACCCATGGTGTGTCTGTTGTGTTTCCAGCATTCGTAGTGTTGATCAGCAGGGATATAGTCCGCCAAGACGTTGAGGTTGCTTAGCAACCAGAGACGCTGTCCATGCAAGTGAATGGAGCGTTCCCACTTCGTCATAACTATCAAACCAAACATCCTTCACATTCACCGAGCGAACATTATGAAATTAAAATGCACATTTCTCGCTAGAAATGTTTACATAAACGCATTTAATGGCGTAAACTATGTTACTATTTCCACCCAGAATAAAAGAAAGAGATGTCGGCCGGCCGTATGCTTCTGTGCAAGCTCTCTCTGCCAGTGACGTCAGGTCAAAGCTCCCACGCTCATTGGCTATCACGGCTAAGCGTCACGCGTCTGGAGCGTTGAAAAGTTCAAATTTTTTGCACTTTGGCGCGTTGTGTTTTGCGTTGGAGACGCGTTGGTGGCTGTTTACTGTGATGTAATCTACACGTGCGACTGCCGCCGTCTTACTGCGCCCAAACGCAACGCTTGCAACGCTGTGTAACGCGCGCCTATACCAATGGTTTCCCTATGCAAAAATGCCTTTTCCATACGCCTCAACGCGCAACGCGAGCAACGCGTTTGGTGTGGCCGTACCTTAACAGATCCTCCCATTTTGTGTGTACTACTGTATGGGAGAGCCAGAAGTGAGTTTGAAATCATGTAAAAATGATATGTACTTTTATTTTATTTAATATTTCTTAACCAATTTATATTGGTTAAGAAAGACCATCCTTGTTTTTTTTTCTTCAAATTTGTGGGAAGGGATCCAGTCAGCTGGTTGAAATTCTGGATGGAAGCAGATGTTTCCAATAGATCTTGACAAATTTACAGTATGTCATATTTCCATCATCACGCACAATGTCCTTTGAAAATACAATTTTCTTTTCAAACATTATTTTCCATAAGAAAGGTTTTTCTTGTATTAAGATATTAGCACTAAACAATGTAATTTGATGGAGAATGTCTTCTCTTTCATCAGGTGGGTTATACTGACACCATATTACCAACTCTTCAGAGCATCTTTCAGGAAGGGAGACATTCCAATCAGTGTACTATCTATCAAAAATAAACATTTGAAGGTGGCATTTGTAAAAAGGGAAATAATCTATTTTCACACAAAGGGTCTGCATATATTCCATTATACCTGCTAGTAAACTTTTTGGATTCAAATACAATTTTGGGATAAGATGAGCCTTTAATGAAAAGTTTAGAGCTTCAATATTTAGAATTTTTAGGCCACCATAGTCATAATCATTGCATACGTACTTTCTTTTTATCTTGTTCGGCTTCTTAACCCAAATAAATTAAAATATTTTCTGTTCATATGACTTAAAGAGATGCTCTGAAGGGGGTTGGTAAGCTCATTAACAAATAAGTAAATTGAAGACACAACCAATGAGTTGAACAGCGGAACTTTGCCATACAGTGTCAACATTATCCCCTTCCAAGGTTGCAGAGTATTTTCCTGTTTTCTTAATTCATTATTGAAATTCATATTATCTATTTCAGTGATGTTCATGTGTATGTATGTGGTATGTGACTACCAAAATGTCTACTGGTCCATCAGTCCATTTTATTGGTAGACTACAATGCAAAGAAAAAAAATTGTCCCTTTAAGTGACCCAATTCGAAAGAACGTTACATTTCTCGTAATTGGGTTTTAGACCTGGGCCTCGTTTCCCGATAACCGCGAATCTTCGATCATACGATCATTCTCAGGATAGATCTCGTGAATTTTTTTGGGAGCGTTTCCCGAAACTCCTCCTTACATGAACGCACGTATGAAGGCATTATTGTAGGCAAAAGTTCTTTAGCACCTGTAACTGCAGAATTTGAATGCGTATCACTAAAGTCACAGTAAATTTGAAGTTGTTATATATACTTATTTGCATGTGTACTCTAAAGTCACAAATGTGTAACAGTACATTTGTAGTCGTAAATATTTTTTCCACCATTGTAAACACAAAATAGGGTCTACTAGTATGCATTGCAGCGCAGGTGGTGCGAAACACATTCCCACACCCGTGTTTCATAATCTGAGAACATGCCCAAATTTGAATTAATGCATCAGAAGTTGCACATCTGTGAAAAATGTCTTCACAAATAAATGATAAAAGAACGATATGTTGATTCAGCATTTTTATGAGCGAGCACAAGTGCATCGTTATATACTGCTCGAAATCTGCTGCCTGCAGGGTTCCGCTGGTGGGGTCTTAAAAAGTCTTCAAAAAGCATTGAATTGTATGAATTTGGAATTCATACCTTACAAAGATGACAGTCTTGAAATATTATACCCAGTCTTTGATAATTCGATGATAATGCCGTAGCGAGATCTCAAATACAAACTAACTACGGCTAGTTAATGTAAACTTCTCCGTGAGTGCGCCATATATCATCGTTCAAGTCGTCATATACACACTCTGCAAACATGATCCAAAGAGTAGACACATGGCACAAACCTATCTATGAAGTCGTCATACGCTTCCGCGGAGTTCTCTGAGTCTTGTCTCTATTATTTCGCATGGTTGCCCGCTTCCCACACGTCACTTTGCGATAACCGCAGTTGACCATACACCAACACAAGCCAAGCAGAAGTGCGCAAATTTTTTTTTGACGTTTGTTTAGGTACTCTAGCGACCCAGTTTATTGCTGGACGTTATGGGGAAATGTAAGTTTAATGACGCGTGCCGAGAATAAACATGGCCATTTTGCCACTGGGTTGTCGAAACCGGTGGACAAAAATGTTCTTCGCGGGCTATGTTCGCACCGTATGAGCAAAAAAATTATTCAGCTGTGGTACGAATGGGCTTGAAGGCTTTAAGAGTCCCATGCCAAGTCGTCCAAGCACATTTCTTCTATAAAAGGGAAAATATCCAAACTCCTCGTCATGCGCCGGAGTGTTTTCTGCTAGCGTTGGGCCAGCCAGCTGTTGTGCCTGAGATCAGAAGCAGAAAGCAGATAACCAGCAACTGCTAGCCACTAGCTAGTGATACAGCAGACCCTCCAGTTACGACGACTAGAGTGGATCTGCGCACATCTTTTGGGTCCACACCCACTATGAAGGCAGAGGTGTTGTGGACTCTTTAATACCATCTCCAAACACCAGTCTTACAATGGTAATGAGCATATTTCAGAGCTGTTCACATGCATGTTCCGACAGATTCCGACCTCGCTACCACATTTATCCTGTGGTCCTGACAAACGCGGTACATAGCCAAGTTTGGTTTAGCTGTTCTATATAAAAGAGGAACTGGTGTCCCAAGTCAACAAATCGCCGTTCGTTCTGATGTTCGAGCGAGAGTCTTTCAACGAGATTACGAAAAAACAAACAAGCTGGATGTGCATGTCCGCTTCTGGAACGAGGGACAGGTTCCAGTCACAGATATTCTGGGCTCCCAGGTTTATGGAACATTCCACTGCACAGACCTGCTGTCACATCTCAAGTAAGCATGACCCTTTTTACTCTAACTTTCCTTAACAATGTTTATGTGTTTATGTACTTGGCAGACGCTTTTGTCCAAAGCAAATACCGTAGTTTTCCGCACTGTAAGGCGCACCGGAGTATAAAACCGCAGCAGCTAAATTGAATGATGTGTGCAACATATATAAGACGCACTGGACTATAAGCCGCAGGTGTTTTAATGTTAATTACCATGATAGCTGGCGACCGAATGCCATATTTCAGGCCCTTCGGATACTCGTGTGGTTTTTCCGAGCGAGTTAACGCAATACCTCTTCCAGAAAAAAACACCACCAAAAATAACATTAATAATCCCTATATACTCCCCTGAACCGATTTATGACAGGTATCTGCATATTTTGTTGAAGATCTTAATAGCTTTTTACCGTAATTAGTAGGCCCTAAGTAGGTTGAAGTTCCCTTAGTTTTCCCTGTGAAGCGAACAGCTGTTGTTCCGTTTCCGAATCAAGTGTGTGTGTGTGTGTGTGTGTGTTGTGTGTGTGTGTGTTGTGTGTGTGTGTAGTGTGTGGTGTGTGTGTGTGTGTCAATATGTGATGCCTCACCTAGTCCTCTTATTTTGAGTAAGTGAAATGGCAGCCCTTTTTTCAGGAATTGTATGGACAAAACTGAACCTCAGGAACTTGGTGTCTATTTCAATGGATGGGCCCAATGTGAATTTGGAAACTTTCGACCCTTTTCCAGAAAGATCAAGCTTGAGCAGTACGGAGCGTGAGGAGTTTATAATGCCTATTACTGTGTGTGTGGGGTGAGTGTTTCTGATCCATTAGTAATGTATAAAAATGTATTTTATTTTGTAGTGCACTTAACATTGAATAGAACACTTTCAAGGTTCTAATTTGGTTTCTAATATCAAGTTTGCATTTGAAACCTTTTAGGTCTTCAGCTCGTTTGTGTGGGGAAGGCTGTGGCCTACAACCATGCTACACAACTCCTTCAATGTGGGGGTTCACTGTATGGCGCTGGACAAATTGCTGAGAGCAATGCAACACATTGTTTCACAATACGCCTGCCAGGAGAGAGGATTACATCACCGTAACCAAGTCCAGTGTGTTCCCTCTATCTTTCTGTGCCATCGTTGGGTAGAAAACCTTCCGGTTGTGGAGAGAGGCCCTGGCAGTTCTGGCCATCACTTCTCCTGTACATGGAAGCTGTGAAAACAAGGAGACTTACCGAACCCTGGAAACAGGTAGGCCCTTCTTAAATGTGAATAGGTCTGTGACTGTGTCCTAACCCTGGTGGTGGTGTGGCCTTGTCATAGTTGAGAAATGTCTGACTGTTGTATTGTCTTTTTCTTCAGCATCATATGGACACACTTGCAGCAACCATAAAGGATCACTCGTCTTGGCCAAATGCAGTTTACGCAGCAATTGCCAGGAAACTTCAATCCCCTTCCTGAAAAAATATTCAGCGGATGAGCCTGTGCTCCCAATTCCTCCCCAAGGACCTGACCGAGTTGATGATAGGGTAACAATTTACTTAACGTTATAACCCCTGATTGGGCCTCAATTGATCCATTATGACAAAATGGGTTTGTGGGTTAGGATGTGTAAAAAAGTAGTGGCTACATTGGTGCATCATCATAAGATAATTTGGATGTTGGAATTAATGTTCCCGCACCAGAATTTTTGTGTTTGTTGTTGACAGAGTCTACTCAGACGCTCATAAAAAGAGAAGTACTACACGATATCACTGCCCTGCAGCTGCCAAACTGGATGTCACAGACAGACCATCTGGCTCAGCCACAAGACCATCAGCATTGGTCTAGGTGCAGGAGTCAGTCCTTAAGGTAGTGTGATGTTTTAAAAGATCATTTTACAAAGGGTGAGGGTGAACCAGGTCATTGAAGACATGGTCTATATTATGGCTAATTTCTTTCTCTAGAGAATCAAAGGTGCACATGAACAGAACTAGGTGCTCGAGTTCAAGAGAGAGTGCAGCAGGACTGAGTAACAATGATCAAGAAATGCAGGAAAGAGCCCCTCTCAAGTATTGACTGTTAGGCAGATGGTGTGCCTGGACCGTCAGTAATGTATAGAGAACAGATAGAGGCAGGAATCACATGAAAGGGCTTGTTCAAGGTTTCTCCCAGGACAAACCAGCTTTATGATACTTCTTGGTAAGAATAAGGCCAATTATAGGCTTACACATGAATTTATCCTCAATCACTTTGTGGTTAATGCCCAATGATTTATCAATGTTTTTCTCTTTTTCTCATTTGTTGTGTCTAGGGGATGCATACTGCAGCAGTTTGACAGTCTCCTGTCCTTGGAGAGCCGGAGTGAGGACTTGCCTCTCCTGTTCAACCCATGCAGAAGAGGCTGGACATTTTCTGAGCAGCGCCATGGAGCCTTATCCGAGCTGTGGGCCTTCTGCAAGAAGCTGCTCAATCCTCTTCCACGGTCAAGCTACAGTATGAGTCGTGGATTCTCAATCAATAAAGAGGTGGAGTCTGATAACTTGGAGGAGGATACTGTGGTCACCACGGAGACTGGTGTGTGACTTCATCATACAACATTGGAGGTGTTACCAAGGTAAGATGACTCCTCTCTGGACTAGTAATATGCTGTTGACTTAAAAGGTTGAGATAGAATCAACCATAGTTGGTCTCCTTGAGTTTGTCACTGAATCTGGTTCTCTTTCCCCAACCCAGTACCCAGTTCCACTCAGTAACCGCTATGGAAAAGTGTAGGCAAGGCAAGGACAAGGTATCGTACCATCTGGAGACCAAAAGAAGAACAGGGAGGGCAAAAGAGCAGCTCTCAAAGAGGAGGAAGCAGAGGACTGTCTCTTGAGGAGCTGAAGTTAAGAGGAGACGTGTACAGGAGGTATCTGAGGGTCTGGCTAGGGATGCGGACAAGATGGCTGAGAGAGGCTGAAGCGAAGGCAGGGGAGGCAAGGATGGCTGGCACTGTCACCGAGGTCAACATCCTGCGGAAGGCAATAAGGAAGAGTTGGCAGAACTGGCTTCCTTGATAAAGAGATCGTGCTAAGAGTGCAGAACTTAGGAGTTGACTGTGATCATAATTTTTTATTATTGTTGAGTGATTTTCATTGTTTATTGTTCAGGAGTCTGTGCTGTTGGCGTAAGTACTCACCACTATGCTGTAATGTTCCATCATTCCATTATGGCTTTACAGTCCACATTTTCACATTTGTTGGAAATAAATTAACAAATTTTGAACAAACGTGTCGGTTGGTCTGTGAAATTATAGGCCGTGGAATAGGTATTAATTTTTTATATATAGTGGTCTTAAAAGGGATAAAAAGACATTGATTTGACTGAACAAACCTGTTAGGAACCCTGGCTCCTGCAAGTCGTCAGCTGTGGGGTTTTTGCGAGGTTAGTTTGCAACACGTCTAGGTGGTAAAATGTTAGCAAAAGGTATTTGTATCCGTATGATGCCAGAGCGTCGTGGGCGGCACAAAATAGTTCCGCGCTAATTTCCTAATCAATGAAAGTCGCCGGCAGGGATGCATTTCTCAAATTACACTGGGACCCACCCATGTGAAGAGGGCGTCCTACTGAACGGACGTGGGTATCCTATATTATTATGTTAAATGAAATGACTTTAGTGCAGTGAATACCCAAAATATTGCGATTAACATGCCGCAAATGTGCTCAATGACAAAGCATGAGTACCACTAGCCTATCTATCTGGTGATCGATAGCAAATTTGTCATCTCTTTTACCGTGTTCAACAGCGCCTTAAAACATTTTCGAATCATTGGGCGATTGGGGGGGGATTTCAAACTATTTTTTTTATATTTTTTGTGCACACCCTCAGGGCGGAGCGGCCATCAAGAGACATTTTCTAAATCTTATGTTTATGCGACCCTTAAACTACATTTAACGGACATTGGCGGTATGTTAACTTGCAATACTTTGGGGGGAATTCACTTGAACTAAAGTATTTCATCTTAACATAATGTAGGATTACCCACCTCCGTTTCCGTGGATGCCTTTTCACTTTCCAGAAAGGAACGTATTCCACGGCCAAGGGTATTGTAATGGGCTCGCCTAGCAGCTAGTAACTACCTCCACTCAGTTAAACAATTTTCCCAAAAAAACTCCACAGCTTGTTGCAGGATTACTCATGTGTTTAATGGTAATTTTCGTGAAAATTGTTAAACACATACAACTTAAGGTAAGTATTATAAGCTAAACACAGGTAAGCATAAAGAAGTTAAATCTCTAAATTCAACACATGAAAATAAAATAATACTTTACAGCACTTGCTTTAACAAAACAGAAAGTATGATGTAGAACTGGATCTACTATGGCCGGGTTCAGATAACACTGCATTCTCAGACCTTCTCCACGATCTTTAAATGTCACACTATACGTCCAGAGCCCAGGAAATCGGGCGTCCATGTTCGTCGGTAAGGATGGCCACACTACAAGATTCTGGAAGGGTGGATGCTCTTTACTGTATCATTTCACGCTTTTACAAGATATTGAGAATCAAAGGTTTAGAACTTGAACTCATAATGTTTTTTACATTTTGTCATAAAGGTTGCAGTAGTTTTTACTATCTGTTCTCCATTGCGCAATCCTCACATAGTTGCGTTGTCGAGTGACATGAGCGGATACAAATATACGGCGATGTTCAACCAAAGTGTCTCTCATTATGTTTCCATTTTCTCTCGTTTTCTTTCATTAGCAATCTTTCTTGCTATTGATCGCATTCATTTTTTGTAAGTGTTAATGTGTTATCAGCGTTAGTGCAGTGAAGTCAAGTTGAGTAACACATGAGCTCCAGCTGTTGGTAGCGGTTCGTACGCAATACTGGGAGGCTCGGGGTTCCTCATGATTGGCTACCATATGCGATTCCCCAAAAATTGCTGACATGCCAACTTTTCGTGTGGGGATTTTGAAGTCGCAGAGAAAATCGTAGATTCGCAAGCATCGCAGATCGCACGCATGTCCATTCAAGACCTAGTCTCGTCGCCGACCTGTCAAAATCTGTGTACGAGTTTCGCAACTATTTGTCTCGCGCAAAGAATCGGCGGCAAATCGGGCTGATGATCGTGTAGTTCTGAACGGCATTATGGAGAGCCTGATCAGCTGTCGATCCTTGATGCTCTCTATGTGTAATAACGTGCTTGTGATCTCCGCGCTTCACTCTGCTTAACGGCCCTCCCTTAGAGAATTCCCTCTTAAAGGTTACAGGCACCTATGCACAAACAGCGCAAATAAACACACTTTTCAATGCAGGCCGCCAGGAACGAACAGTATGCTGCGATCTTTATAGGTCCGACGGATGGCACGCGTGGGTCCGCAGTGTAATTTGAGAATCATCGCACTGCCCTGCGCGACTTTCATTTGATTAGGCAATTAGGGCAGAACTAATTTGTCCCGCCCACGGGCATCTGGAATCTACGGATTATGATACTTTTGCTCACATTTTTCCACCGAGACGTGTTGGCAAATTACTTGCAAAAAAACACAGCTGAGACTTGCAGGAGCAGATTGAGCAGTTGGTAATGATTGGCTTGGTGCTCGTCATTAAATTGCTGAATCAACCATAGCGTTCAAAATCATTTTATTTGTGATGACATTTTTTACAGACGTACAACTTCTGATGCATTATTTCAAATTTGGGCATGTTCTCAGATTATGAAACACGGCGTGCTTCGGTAGGCCTTTTTTGTGTTTCCAATGGTTAGAATTTTCTTTTTATACGAATTCAATGTACTGTTAAACATTTGTGACTTAGAGTAACATGCAAATAAATATATATGATTCAGATTTACGCTGTGACTTAGTCGGATTCAAATTCTGGCAGGTTACAGGGGCTAAGGCATTTGCTACCAAATAAATTACCTCTACAGGCGCGTTTCACTGCATCACAACGTTTGTAGGATTGTAACTTACTGACCCGGTGCCTGAAAGGCTATGTAGGGGAGCGGAGGAATGTTGCAGGACAATTGGGTTAAAAAGGCGTTAAAAATATCTCCCATGCAAAGAGCAAAAGCGAGTTAGGCTACGAAGAATAGAAGAAATATTAGACTGTCAATAAATTAATGGCAAAGATATTCAACACAAAATTGCATTTGGCCTAGGCCGACACTATATGCTATTTCAGTCCTAATCCTGGAACGCACTGTTGCTACATTTTTTTCTGGCATTTCCCCTGTGAAATATTCTGTGTCTACAAAAATCCAAATAGCTTGTGTGACAAAATACATTTATCTTAATGTGCGTGATGTCTGAAAATATTGGCTGAACGATTAGGAGAGCTTGTCTAGATCAGGGGTCGGCACCCTAGGCTTGCATGCACACACCATGGGACGGCACATAATCAATTGGCACACTTTGAAAAAAAAACAGACTTCACAGCACAATGGACGTCACGCACACCATCTTACTAACCTGTTCTGGCATTTCTTCCCAGTCAATATGTTGAACACTTAGTTACAAGAAAGGAAGTGTTTTGAAAATGGGAATTCAATTAATGTTTGTGACCCTAACTCGTTGTGGAGTAATAGAGAATTATTTCTAATACTTTGTTGCAAGTGGCTGTTAGCCTCGCCTTCACATGGTTCTCGCAAAGCAAGTAATGTCTTCAAAACATTGATGTGCGATGGTAGTTCCAACTTTCTTATATATTACTTGTTTTTTTAGATTTTACAGTTGCAAATATGTTTTTAATGAGTTTGTGAAATGTGTTGTTTTATGAATGGGACATACTGAATAGGTATGTAATGTAGGCATGTTTCTAAACACATAAAGTGCAAAATACAACCAACAACATTTTAAAATGGTTGACGCATGAATTGTGAGACTATATGGAAATAGATCAAAATTCCAAAGGTCTTACTGGAAAATAGTTTTCTTCCGGTCCTTTTATATAATTCAGCTTAATCTTTTTTTTTTCTTATGGCCAATCTAATATTAGCAGAGAAAATGTTAAACACTTGGCCTTGATGTTGAAAGGGTTGCTGGACCCTGGGTCTAGATCTGCCTATTGTTGCGGCCAGAATGAGTAGGCTATTGGTTCTTTTATACACGGTTCGGTCCGCAGCTTGGCCACGGCCCGGGCATCTTCACTTCTTATCTTCAAATTTCCTGTGTAAAACCGCAGTGGTTCAATCCCTTGTTTCGTCATGGCGCCAGGGCTTTCTTCGGTTCATTTTTTTTGAAATAAAGACACCCGCATGCATATGACTTCACGTTCTGAGTTTAGGACTTACCAACTGGCTAATGATGGTAGGGATGTTTGTTACTGTCTTAGACTAGGGATGCACCGAAATGAAATTTCTTGGGCGGAACCGAAAACCGAAATGAGGAAACCAAGGCGAAACCGAAACACAAAAGAAATTATGCTTATTCAGTACATTTTAGGGTTTGCTTTTTTAAATGGTTTTGTTTATTAGGTAGCCTATCTTATTTAGGTGTGTGTGTAATGTATATATATCATAGGCCTACATACATAAATATATAATAAATACATACATAATACATACACACACACACACACACACACCCAACACACCACACACACAAACACACACACACAAACACAACACAACAAACACACCTACTAGATAGGCTACCTGATGATTGCTTATGGAACACGCGGGACTGGTCACATAGCAACGCCGGTAAAAACCCCGTTGAAGCCAATCCCTCGAGGCTCCTGTGAATTATTTTATACTAATTATATAATAGAACGTTATGAGAAGCGCTTCACGCGAATTGGCCGCTGCCAGACGCTGTCCACGGTGTGTGCGAGGAGAGTTGAGAGGGAGAAAGATGGCGGTTGACCTAGTTTCAAAGTTATACTATATCGGTATTACCGGTTGTATCAATCGGTGCTGAAAAGTCCAACGCGTCAACCTAGTTAGTGCCATTGCATTTTATGGCTAAGATGCTGTACTAACTTCATTTAAATCAAGGCATTTGCAATTTTTTGCCAATGTTTACGTGGGTCTTTCTCAGACCATGACATAGAAGTCCACACCGGCAAACTATTGGCGCTTATCCAGACAAGCGTGGGATGGGCCGCGCGCTCTTTTGTTTGCATATCACAATTTTCTGTTCCGGCTGTGTCCGGTGATTAAAGTATTTCGGCTGCCGAAACCGAAAATTCGGTTGCATCCCTTAGTCTAGACAGGTGGTCCAATAAATAGTGAACTCTCATCACAGTCCTACAAGTGGCTACAGTGGCGTTAATGCAAAACAATCGCAACAAAAACGCCTGAGAAACATTCTCAACCTGTGGGTTCTCAGGTGATGCATGTCTTTACTGTAGCCTATGTCTTCTGTCATGCATCAGTTGAGGATTGTAACAAGCATGGTTGAATTAAAATCAGATGGAGGACAACAAGTGCACCGCGAAAGTGGACCTCCAACAGTACAGGAATCATTTTATTTTATGGACTTCTGATGTTTATGATATTTATCATTGCCTCCTGTGACGTGGCTGCATTTGATAGGTGTATAACTTTCGGCCCCTGCGCATGCGTTTTTCGGAATTTAATGCTTGCATTAAAGTATGTTGGTTGTTGAATTCTATTGTCTTATATCTTTGCTGGTTTAAATCTAACGCCGCGTTATGAGTATATCATTGGCCGGTAATCACTGTTTTTTGGTTGCGGACATCTGCGTCATTCGAGGCTATAGTAGGGCTAACGTGCTCTTTAAGCACCTATGTAGTACCCCTGGAGTCATCGTTAGCTACAGCCATTTTTCACGACGTGCTTCGTTACCAACGTGTCTTTCGTCGGGGAACAGCGTGTTGAAAACTGTATAGTGTCGGTAAGCACGACTTCACTCTCACTAGGCTTTAATGATGCTTTCGGAAACAGGGGCCCTGATTATCTTCCGTATAAACAAATCTAGAAATTTGTCAGGGCTTGTAGAGGAGACAATTAAGGATAAGAAAAAGTTATCAATGTTTGGCAGATGCATTGATTTAAAGTAAAACTGTATTACCGCTGGTATCAGCTGTTCTTTCTCTAAATATTATAACCAAACATTATCATCATTACCAATAAACATATTTAGGTTTTTGAAGAAGGTGGGATATCATTGCATGTTATTATTATGGATTATTATTATCATTTATTATTATTATTTTATTTTATTATTATTATATTTTAATGCATTGGCATGCTACTACAGTGTTCTTGATGAGCCTTATGAAATAAAACAAAATCCACAATCCACTGCCTATTTTCTATGCATCTTTCAAACATTATGACAACATCCTGTAACATTATTATCTTTTATTAGGTAATTTTTTGCCATGGTTTGTGTTGTGTATAGCTAACGTGTGTAGCTTGTACATATATCGACTGCCTAGGCACTGTCAAAATAGCCAATACAATCTACGCTGTCGCTTAGGCATTTACACAGTCAGGTGGCGCATTGGCAAATCAATCTGCCGCTGTAGATTGACCAATGTATTATCTGCACCGGTGTTACAACCGGTGTTAAAAATGCTGTCTGAATTTTTAGATCAGAGAAAAGAAAGACCCACGTGTGGGGAAGATCTTATATTTTTTAGTTTGTTTGTGGCTCTAATGCCACAAGCGTTTTTTTCGAGTTTCACCATTTCTGCCATGCTGAGAAAATGTGAAACTCTGTCCCTGGGGTCACACTTTTTTCCGGTAACCCCTGGTCGCAGAGAATTCGGTCCCTTAACAGCGGGAACACCTCGGCCTTTTCGCTCGACACGCCTCTCAATACGAAGTGTAGTGGCGCGAGTGACGTAACATAAACTATTTTTTGTGTAAGCTTGTTTATGCCCACCGATTTTTTACGTTCTGTTTGACAAGGCCAAGTGTTAGGAACCATTCGAAAGGTAGGTAGTTACTCATACTTGGGGTCCACGTGCCTGTCTCTCATTTGCTGGCCCATTTATCCTGCTCCTTTAAAATGGATCTTGGAATATTCTATTTGTGAAGTTGAACATCTCAGCACAAGTATTATATGGTGGGATATGACGCATAGATTGAGGTTGATATGGGGCCCACACAGATTTACCATTCAGAACAATAGGAGTCGGCATGTTTGCTATGATCTCTTCTCTCCTTTGCCACACATGATTACTTGGTTACTTACAGAGCTCCTCGTATGCATGCGACCAGCATATAGTTGATAGTCTGTTGTACGCCGCCTACACGGCGCTCCCGTTACACCAACGTCTTTTGGGGAACAAGCACTGTGTCCGCCCATGCACCATCAGGCTATGTTTATCTTCTATATGTGTTTCTGCCTCTGTTGAGCCCTTCCTCACATTAGTGTTTTGGGTAGTCTCTCTGACACATGCAAGCCACCCACCTCTCTATCATGAACCACGAAGAACCCACACTACCCATTCCAGGAGGCCACATCATCCATTGCCGTGCACGCCCCCCCATTTCCCGCGCACGCACTCTGTGTGGGGCCCCCCGCCGACACTAGCATCCGAAATAACACCTGTCCCCGGCCGCCCCCCCGCTTACTTATTCAGAATACAATTATAGCACTAACTGTATTCCGTTTACAGTTTACAATTTATATAGTTTCCGGTATTCTAGAATAGTTTACGTGGGATTGAAATCAATGGATTACCATACCGATACTTCCGTTTCTTCAGCAGCTTTCACCTCTCCCCGCTGACTTTCCAGCACCACCCCAGGCCACTTAGTGGGCCACCTAACGAGTTTGTCACCATGCGTTCCGGCTCCGTTTGCCCTTGGTGGAATGCAACCACTCCTCTTGATTGTGTAACCAAATAGCAACCCGCGGCACCTCTCTGCCACAGCCCCTGGTTCGGTTTGGACTATAAACAACGACCCTGGCTACGGTTCGGCTGTGATGTGAGAGAACGACCTCTGTCTGATCCGTTCTACTAAAGCGTTATGGCTCTTTGGCCCCCCCGCGTACGCAGTCACCGTTTGCTCGTCCCGCGGCATTATGGGAATTGTTGTTCGAGTAGATTGGTGAGAAACCAAAACGTTAAATATTACGTTCCTTTGGCGAAGTACTTATGTCTGTCTGTAACTGGATACATTTTACAAGATCAACCCCTTCCACACTCTGCACACACACACACACACCACCCACCACACACACACACACCACCCAACACACACCACCACCACAACCACACAACACACACACCACACTTCTTCCCTGATCTACAGGAGGTCCTCAGCAGCAAGCAATCAGGAGAAGACGTTGAGGGGCTATCATGGCAGGTTACGAGTTCGCAGCGCAACGCGGATGCAGGACCAGACACACAAGCAGGAGGCGACTACTCAGACATGCTGTTTTCTACCAAAGAAACACACAAGTTACCTATTCCTCACTTGCTTTTTCGCTTTCTCATAAACTATTCCACATTGACCATTAGATATTTTGTATCCTTTCTATTTCCCGAACTTATCTTCCCTATTCTCCCCGTACTTCTTATCCCATTCGAGCTTCGGTTCACTATGTCCATATATTAAAGACAATGTTTGTTCCCTTGTCAGATCCAGTTACAATTAAATTTACGTTCAATGATTAAAAACAGAATGGCTATCTCTACTATATCCCTTATCCTCTAATCTATCTACACTACTTACCTCATCGCTCTCATAACTTACCCTACTACTTTTTATCTATATTTGGCGGCCGCGATGTGTTCCCGAATGCTTTCTCTGCAATTCCCGGCTTGGATTAAGGACCACACTCTCATACGTCAAAGGGAGGACGTTTCCTATGCAACATGAAAACTGTTATCATTGCGCTGATTGAATATGGATTGGACTCTCGCTTGATTGCTGCTACCTGAATGCTGTAATTGACTTTAATTTGATGGGTCAAGCGGGAGTGAAATCGTGCTATGTTGTTTTGCCTATTGTCTGCATATTTGTTCTGTTGCCCATGATGTTGCTTATGGAAATTAAATTGTGAAGTGCGTAAGAAAAAAGGCTTGGCACGTTAGTTTTGTTCCAGGAATACATTCCTCTCCCTCTTCTCAACTTCATTCTTACTAAGAAACATGTATTATGTGGATCTAGCCGTCATCATGCTGTGTGGATACTTGTGGGCTAGAGCCCCATCATCGTATACTCTGCATTACTCTACCAGTCTTCTACGAGAAGCTTTGCGCACATCAAGACATTCACTTTTGTGTCCAACTTTTTTTCAACTCGGCCAGCGCAGTCCCTAGCACTAAGCCGCTACAGCTCTTCACTCTATTCTTTTTTCTTAAATACCTTTGTGTTGTCCACTTGATGGCAGGCATTTTTAATACCTATTTCTACATTGCCCCGACCACCGAATCTTCAATTTATCATTGGTACTGGCGCTGAGGGAAGAGCCACCTATAGGGGGTCTTTTTTATCGCGCACCGATAGGTGTGCTTGCAACATGCTATATGAAGGAGGCTTAGTCAGAGTCGGTGTTTTGCACTAATATGTGGTTCAACTGA
>OLKM01000550.1:163068-280474 GCA_900291075.1 Melanogrammus aeglefinus | reverse complement strand
CCCTTTCTTTTAGTCGTCGCGCCGACGACTACCTGTGAGACAGTATTTCACGGCAACAATGAACACCACCGTCTCAGCGAGTGGTTACGCATTCGAGCTGGCTAGTGCTACCCCTGCATAATCAAGTTACCTAACCTTCAGGACCTTTCGCAGCTGGCCTTGGAAGATGGTAAAGGTTGGAATGCTGACCGGCCGTGGAACCACCCGTGCTGCCGCCGGGAATACGCCGACAAAGAAAAACACTTCAAGTTTGTTTCACCGGAGACGTCAAGCGCTGTCCGAGTTGGACTACCATACTGAACTGAGCCATGTTCCAAAACTGGCAGGTTCTGTAGTGGTTTGGGCTCGAGGGGCCTAAGGAGAACTGAGGGACGCAGTAACAAAGACTGGCTGGGCGGGGCAAAGAGACGCAATGAGGCCATAAGTCTCTCCCCCAAGGAGATCATGCAGCCGCGATGGCTGAAAGGTGGATTGGGTTGGGACCTGAAGGTGGTTGCACGAGTGGAGCTGGGTGACCTGGCCCTTTAACCATTCAGCGGTGAACATTCCTTGTCTTGTGCAAGTTGTCTACTGGTGCGATGGTGTGCACAGACCCCTGTCCCATAGGTGCTGTAAGCACCTGATAAACCACTGGACCCCAAAGATCCTGGATCTTGTGCCGCCCTCTAGCACTGTGGTCCCGAAGGTATACCAACTGGCCCACCTGCAGAGTGCATCAATGACCTGGTCATGTCGCCGTTTCCGGCGACCAGCAGGCTGCCTTACTAAGCGCTGTTGGTGCCGCGCTCGGAAAGCCAACCTGAAAGCCGTGTTTGGTGTTCCCAACAACCCAGTCCTGCTACACTTCGCGGTACTGGTTCACTGAACACGTCCCAAAAGGAAGTCTATTGGGAGCGTGGTTTCTCGGCCAAACATTAAGAAAAATCGGGGATTCCTCCCGGTGGCTTGATGAGGGAGTGGTGTATAAATAAACGACACTGCGGAGGCAGCAAAGTCCCAGTCTCGTTTTTCGGTGTTACTGGAAAGTACGCAAGAGATTTGTGCAGGGTCCTATTAAACCGCTCGCACTGCCCATTACCAGCTGGATGATATGGTGTAGTGCGAGACTTCACCACGCCATATAGGGAGCAGAGCTGCTGGATCAGGTTGCTTTCAAAGCACCTGCCTTGATCCGAATGAATACGGCCAGGGACCCCAAACCTGTAAAACCACTCATTCAAAAGCACCCGGGCAACTGTGGCCGCTCGCTGGTCCCGTGTAGGGATAGCCTGTGTGTATTTGCTAAATACATCCGTTATAACCAGTACATTTTCAACCCCATTCTGTGCTGGCTCCAACTGGGTGAAATCAATAGCCACAATCTCATTGGGCCTAGATGCCAGCAAATGGCCCATAAAGCTATGGGGAACTGGTGCAGGGTCTTTGGCCATTTGACAACGGTCGCATTCTCGACACCACTGTTTGACATCTGCATACAGACCGGCCAAAAACAGCGGCGGCGTACGAGCTCAGCGGTAACGCTCCTCCTGGTGGCCATGGTCCCTGATGCAGCAGGTTTCAGGACTTCTTGTTCTAGGGCTGCGGGCAAGGAGGAGCTGTAACGTCTCCTCACCCATCGGACGGAAACCCCGACGATGTAATACCCCTTCCCTTTCCACCAATCGATCAGTGGCGCAGGAACCCCAGAGCTTGTTTAGAACACAATGGCGCTCTCGGTGGCAGCGTGGCGCCCGTCCTGTACAGAAGGCCAAGACACTTCTTTCAAACAAAGATCGTCTGCCTGCATGGCGCGGCATGTCAGGGGGGGAATGACCTGGGAGGACGGATATTACTTGACTGTGTTGCCATCATCCTACAGGGTTTGGTGCAGAAGCCTGCTCAGTTCAGACTGGGACCGATAGTTAGTCCAGGGAAAGCGACCCACCCCAAGTTCGCACTGGACAGGGTACTAGCCCTTGACAGGGCATCAGCGTCTTTATTGCTGGCGGCCAGAAGCGATACTTGATCTCAAAATCAAAGAGCAGCTGACGCTGCATCGGGTGCGCCCCAGCTTGGCGACTGGAGGTAAGCTGAGGGGAGGTGTCAGTGAATACCACATTTGTGCCCCAGCAGATATTCCCGTGAAATTTTCTCGCCATGGCACCACTTGAGTGCAAGAAGTTACTTAAACTTCTTGAACTGTAAATTGTCCATATTGCGCTCAGTGGGACCGCGTAGACCGCGCGGCTTGCCATAACACGGCCGGACCACTTCCCTCCTGTTTCTGAGAAGAGGACGGCTCCGAGACTACTTATGGCTCGCATTCCACTCTACCAGATAAAAAGGCAGGGCCAATAATCAGCATAGGCTAAACTACGTTTTGTGGTCAGATACCAATCTGGTTTCAAAACCTCAAACTCTCTTCACACAGGGTCGTCCACGCACGCCCTGCAGACAACGGCTGGACCAACCGGCCTACTTTGTGTAACCCAGAGAGGTCTGCCGAGGCTAGCTTGTGCAGAGGGCCAGCAAGTTTTATGCAAAGCCTGCCAACGAAGCGCCGGTAGTAACTAAATCGGCAATCCTAGCAAGAGCGCAGTTCGGCAGATGCTGTGGGGCCGGTGTCTACGTTAGCCAGGCTGCCTCGATCTTAGCCGGATCAGTAGCCACTCCCTTGTTGGAGATCACGTGTCTAGGTAACTGACCTTGCTGTTTGAAAGAAAGCACATTTCTCTCAATTTGGCCTATCAGCACCTTCTCTTTATGAAGCGTTTGAGAAGCACTTACAAAGCTGCGATGTTGTTGAGTAACATGACAAGACAAAAGACACACAATGTCATCCAAATATAAGAAGCATGGAGAATGAGCAGGTCTCGCGGATCACTGGCACTGGTTGTCTCGCGGTTATCTTACATACTGGCATTAAGCGTCGGAATGTTCCCCGGGGCGTTACAATAGCCCCGAGAGGCATCTGTTCCATTCGACTAGACAAACGGTGTTGCAGAAAGCTGTTATTGGTATATATCCGCTTCAGAAACTGGACTTGATGTTGAACCACTAGCGAGGTCCATTATAGTAGAGAAACCTACGTGGTTACAGCCCCTGCGAGTGCATCTAAGCTCTCCTCACTACGGGGTAGCGGGAACAGGAGTCCTTGTGGGTCTTAGCATCAAAAGGCGGTAGTCTAAGGCGCCATACTGTAGCCTGTGGTTCACAAGCTCAGTTAGGGCTTCAGTTTCCCCCGCTCGCTGGGAAGAATGGCTTGCGCTCACTGACTGGGGGGCGAGACCAGTCGAGGTGGAAATTTGCCATGGAGGGCGAGAGAGGCGAGACTGGTTCCCGTCACAGTCCACTGGCAAAATGACACTGGCTGTTGCATCTTCTACATATTGACGGAGATCGCCGAGGCGTTGGGGCGCGCTACTAGGGGAATGAGATGAGGGGTGTTGTCTACTAGGCGAAGGAGGGGTGTCGCGAGGGGAGGCCACCCTTATGTTTTTTTGGACTGAGTAAGCTGGTTTTAGACTGTTCCTGTTTGTTTGCCTTAATAGCTCTTTCAACTCCCCGCCAACTCACCCCCAAGAGGAAGTTACTGGGAGCCTGTCGAGGACAGCCATGCACACCATACTGGTATGCATAAGGTCCGTTGAAAGGGAGAAAGCTACGTGCCCTAAGCACCCCCCGGGTATCGCTCCTGTTCCATCTAATTGCTTTCCTTGCGCACGTTCCAGCAGGGTGGCCGTGGCTCAACGACGGTTAACTGTTTTTCAAGCTTCATCTACGAAGAGCACCGTACCAGGACATGCTCAATAAATTGATTCACTTAGAAGTGCTTCGGCATTAAGTCCCGCCGCCACTGGGCACGCTGTTGGAACCACGATCCTATCAAAGCCATCAGAGTAGGCGAACACTCTTGCACCATCTCACTTTCCTGACTGCTGGTCTAAGCTAAAGAAAAGGCTTGCTGCTTAGAGTCAGAGATAGACTGGACTTACTAACCATACAACTCCTTTAGCAATGCTCCAAGGACTTTAGCAGGGTCTGCTCTTTCTGTGCTAAGGACGATACTTAATTTCGTCCTTCGCCTCTCTCCTTCTAATGATCAAAATAAAGAAGGCTGTCACGCCCAAGACAGACCGACGAACGCGCGCATGCCAAGCCTGCAACTCCTCTATCCACTCTTTTATGGTCAATACCAGTCCTACCCTTGAACAGGGGCATTTTCTATCTCGAGAACAACCACTAGCCTCTCTGTGACAGTGACGGCATAGGCAACGACTCGGGTTGCGCTCCAAGGATCAGGGGGAGGCCTGCCTCTTGACGAAGGCGCTCGTTATATCTGCTTCTAACCGGGCAATTATGCTCGCAACTCATGCAGTCTTCCATGGTAAGCAGTGGAATAATGGCTTATTGACTGAGAATGGACAAAACCTACGCTCAGAGAGAATTTCTGGTCGCCTTGAACACTGGGCCTGCTGTTCTGTTGAACACCACTAAAGAAACAAGACTCACCTCAGATTTCAAGTTCAACCTGAGTAAACAAAAAAAAAATAATAAAAAATATTATATAAAAATTATATATTAATAAATCTGCGCAACACACAAATCAAAAAATGAACCAAAAATAAAAATAAAAATGAAGGACTCATAGTCTCGCCTGTAAGGAGTGTGATCCAGGAGTGTGAGAAAATGGGGTTTAAAACCGAGAGTAGCCCTACGAAAGAATTAGAGTGCAATAATATGTATGCTAAAGATAATTAAAATACAATTGATTAGGCCTAGGCCGACATATATATCAGTCCTAATCCTGAACGCACTGTGCATACATTTATTCACGGGATTTCCCCCTCTGAAAAAATTCCATTACAAAAATCCAAATATCTTGTTGTGACAACTAATTTATCTTTAATGTGCTGAGTGATTTCTGAAACATACTTGGCAGCAAGAGAGCCGACTTTAATCTGATTCCGCATAAGGTTTCATTGATTGGCTTCTAGTAGAGAATATTTGTAGACATTAATAAAAATATGCAACGTGTCCATTCATTCATGATCATTCAAAGACGGCTATTTGCTGACCCGATTATGAGAACTTGGTGAAGTATGCTTATAGTTCGTTCGAGTCATGGTTCCACTATATTTCCGTTATTGGACGTAAATATGGGCTTTTATGACACGGCTCTTCTCCATGCCGTGGGACGCACCGATCTTCTTACTATGGCTATAGTTAAAACGCTATCCGTTTAACTTCTGTTGCGGCAATACAATAGCACGGAGACTAATTGAGTAGTGTGTCTTGTTGTAGGGACTGATGTAGGACAACGCAGCTTCTCATCAGTTGGAGATCTAACAAATGATGGCATGTTCACGCTCTTGGCAGGAGGAATGCGGCGCAGAAGGGGTTCGAGTGTAAGTTGGTTTAGTTTATGACATTACACTCTTTTGCATGTAGTCAAAGAACTGTTTGATTTCATCCCTTTTCTTGTAGAGAATTTATTAAGGTCCAGGGGCTAGAGGGGAAGATGGAGGCCACCAAAATTAAAAGGAAATGGGAGAACCTCAAACAAAATATAAGGTTAGATGATGTCATGGAAATGTCTGTTACTTTTTCCACAGAACTACATAGTTATGATTATTGTCATTAATCTGCTTGCTTGCTTCTGTTGTTTTGTAGGAGTTGAAAGCACCCAGGACAGGGGTGAGCACTGAGGGACGGAGAGACCACTGCTGCATCCTGGAAGTGAGTATAGGGCCAATGGATGAGGCACTAGGCGGGAGGCCATCAAATAAGTTCGTCACCGTACTAGTGGACTCATCCGCCCAGGATGTGGTAGTGGTCTCCTCCTCCTCAGTGCACCCCGAGTACCCCAAATCTGGGCAAAAGGAAGAGGGAGTCTGAATGGCAGGAAGATGTTAAAGAAATCCAGGAGAAGGAGGAAGAATAGAGAGCTAATTCAGATAGAAAAGAGAAGAAAGGCGAGAGAGAGAGGCGATTGAAAGAGAGGATGCGGAAGGAGAGAGAGCGGGCTGCAGCGTGAGGAGGAGGAAAGAGAGAAGGAAATGCTGGAAAGAGAAGAAGAAGAGAGAAGGAGAACCAAGAGAGGGAGGACAGGCGGTATCGGGAGATGAAAGAGGCAGAAGAAAGACGAGAGAGGGAGAGCAAGGCTAGGGAGGACAAGCTGCTCGATGTCCTAAAAGTATTGTTACAAAAGAAGAAATAAAGGAACATTTAAATATAGCATTTCATGTCTGCTCTTTCATATAATTTAGAAAATAATGTAGTTATAACAAATCATTTTTATTGAACAAGTTTTGTGAATATAATTGTTAGTAGAGCAGGACAAGGTTAATAAAACACAAAACGACGGAACATTGGCGGCATACACAGGACAAAAGACAACACTAGGAAAAAAGCAAAGAACTATATACAGGTATACTTTTTAACTATTTACAAATGAGTCTCCCAGGGTGCAGACCATGTTCAGTACACATGATCTCTCAGTGCATCTATGCAGGCATTTGGTGCCAGAGACAGCAGCAGCCAGTCTGCGCTGATGTTTGTCCCTGGTTCCCACACATGCTGCATTCATGTTGTCCGGTGGAGAGATCCTGTGGAAGTCTCCTGGCTCCACAAAGTCTCCATTTGATAGGCACATTAGTAGTGGAGGAAGAACACCAGCAGGACACCACCACTGTGGGCAAAGGTTGACTTTTATCTATGTGCAGGAGATGGGGCAGTATTTTTAATTAGATGTATTTAAATATGCATATATATTATACTTTTGAGTATCTATTCAACATAAGACAAAAATAGAAACTAATCTGTAACAGACAGATATTGTCATGCCAAGGAAGCTACTGAATAACAGTGAAATACAAGCATTTTCTCATATTGTCATTTATATGCTCTATTTAAATTTCAATAAGCATTTGCACATTGAACCACACACTTGTATGCATTAATGTTTTTCTTTTACCTCAAGGGCCTTCAGAAAAGATGGATCTCCACCTGGTCTTCATCATCCCGAAGGCCCTCTCCACAACAACACCTTGCCTTTCGCACCAGGTGCTTTGTTGTACCTGGCCTGTACGGGGCCCTGTACTGGCTCCGGAATTGGGGTCACAATCAGGCAGATGGGGGTAGCAAGGCAAGGAATAGCCTCACGATCGCTCTATGATGCCACCACCCAGGTGGTGGGGTACAGCGTGCCTTGCACATACACAGAGCTCCACCTGAGCACCGGGGCATCCATGGACCGAACCAGGAAGGCCAACAAAAGATTGAGGAATAGCGCTCCTTTATGTGGTCACAAATGGCCTGCAGCTGAATTGAATGGAACACTTTTCTATTATTAATAATTCCTCCTTGTATTCCCCCAGGAGGCTTTATTCTAATGTGGCTCTGCAGTCATGCTCCCAGCCACACGGTTCAAGGCAGGTGAAACCAGCCAGCTGGCGAACCCCGCTCCGATGACCTCCAGCTCAGCCTCAGACGGGAAACATACAGCCTTTGTTAGATCTGGCAGTTATTCCCTTTGCAACCCCGATGGACAATCATGTGGACGGTGGAAAAGAGGCACATCAAAGGGCCTCAGAGACCCACTCTGTAGGAGGTGGCACTGGCCAGCCAGTATAGAAAAACGGCCACCTCCAGTTCTCTCCCCCCAGCCATGGATGTGCTCATCCACCAGGGCCTCCACAAGGGCATTCACGGACTCCCTAGAAAGACGGAAGTCTTTCTTTAGGTCACCGTCACCAAAAAAAAGGGAAACAGCTGGGGTTTTTGTCATTTCAGGCTGACAATTACTGACCCCTAAGGTGAACCTGAATGAAGGGAAAACTTCTGTTATTTAAATCCATTTTCATTTATATGCATGTACAAATAGTTTTATTATTATTTGATTAAAATGTGTTGTTATTTGTGTTGTCTCACTGAGTGTTTTATTAACGTCCTGTTCTTACTGCTTTAAGGCAGAATGAATTCAAGACTGTTCTTCTGTCCATAAATTCCCTAGCTTAACAGGTTTAAAGCCAATATTAAAGCCACTGCTAACTTATCTCTAATTAATGTATTTATACTTACATAGCGCGCCTCCTTGCTGCTCTGTAATATTACCGCAACTGCCTGTTTTTTTTCAGCAGTGCCCTTCTCCCTGCGCCTCCTTTGCCTCATTGTTAGACTTAAACAATGGAAAAGTGCGACATGTTAAATGGTTAAAAAATTAAAAATGTTCAAAATGGTATAAAAAAATATATATCGGCTCTATTGAAAAAAAAATATATATGCGTAAATTTTAGGGGAGAGGCCGGCTGCGAAAACACACGCCAGTCTGACACGTCAAATTTCGTCACAATTTGTTTGGTCATGTGTGACTGTGTTAGTGCACTGCATGATACTTGTCATATACTTGCTATTATCTATACTGCAATACTTATGGCGGGAGTAGTATGTGTAGTGCACAGTATATACTGTGTCAGTACGCAGTATGTAGTATGTAGGTAAATAACATTTTCAGAAACAGCCAGAGTGTGGAAAAAGACCGCTAACCTAAAGCTACTGCTACTCTTCTTCCGCTACTGATTTCCACTTCCACGCCAACAGATTCGTTCGTTGTGTCTCTCCTACTGTTCTGGGCGAAGAATCCCTTCTGCAACCACGCGCAATATCCTTAAGGAAACCTTACGGGGACCGTAAATCAAAACGTGTCTAAAACAAGTCCCTTGTGTAAATTACGTGCTTACGTCTCTGCGTCTAAAACGACCCTAAATAGGCCTTTAGGCTAAAAATGCTTTCGGGAAACGGGGCCCAGGGAAACTAACCCTAACCCCCCACGCACGCAGTTACACAGTGGGAGGGGCGGAGTTACGCAGTGGGAGGGGCGGTGTTATGCAGCATAAGGGGCGGAGTTACGTAGTGGGAGGGGCGGAGTTACGCAGTGGGAGGGGCGGAGTTACGCTGCATGAGGGGCCGAGTTAAAGCCGTTTCACACCGGTGCGATACGAAATTGCGGCACGGATTTGCGGAATATCCGTGCGGCAACTTTCCGCATGTGAAGCATGCACACTGAGTTCGGTGCGAAATGTTCGCATTCTTGTGTTCTAATAAAAAACGCGGTTCACTTGAGGCCATGCGGGTCCGGGATACCCTCTCCGCCAGTTCTTTTGCATATCCCTGCTGGCAGCGTCCCCTGGCAATACCCGCCGTGTCCGTCCGCGGTGTCTTCAGTTTAGAGGGGCACTAAGATGTTGTGACATTTAACTGACCCTCTGTGTATTTATTGATTCGTGTTCTCTACCCATTCATCAACCAATCATTTATTTGTTTGCTTTATTTCCTGTGTTTACATCCCAATCATTATTTTACTATGGATGAGCAGTTTTTCAGATTGTAATGTTTGAATAATAAACTTACTGTGTGGGTTGCAGTAATCCTAAAGCTTTTCAAAGGCATACCGTCATGTTGAGCAAGCACAGAGTACAGCTTATTAGAAAGCTATAGATATAATTGTCCTCATATACGGTTTAGTTAGGTTTTGAGTATATAAAAATAGGACAATAAAGTAGATTCTTCATGTTTCAGCAAGTCTTCTGCGCAATCTCGAGAGCCATTATTATCTGTCCTTCACTTCTGAACTAAGATAGTCATCCACATTTTCGTCGTTATAAAATAGGGTGCTGCGGGCACACCAAAATTGATTAGTGTCTTTCGCTCATTTTTGTGATGGGGCGCGGGAAGTGACATTCATACAAGGCAAACGATTTCATTGGTCAAGCGTGTAGTTTCGCAGACGGAATTCCGCAGACGACAAAGTGGTTACGGATTTTTTTTTGCCGCACGAAAGTTCCGCCCTGGTGTGCAAGCTCACATTATAACCCATGAAATAATTTTTTATAAATTTCCGTGCGAATAATCCGCACGGAAATTCGCACTTGGTGTGAAACGGCTTTTACGCAGTGCTCCTGGCCTTGTTACAGTTTATCCTTAGAGAATAAGCTCAGTATAATAAGGTCAGAATACCATTCAAATAAATGTATTTCAATGGTGGCCAGTCTACTACAATGGTCCGCTATGACTCTTTAAATAATCTTTATCTCCGGCGTTGGTGACAGAATGTTCCTACCTCCCGACGGCTAAAGTCACGTTATCAGTGCTGGCCGAGGTTGCGTTCGCTGTTGGCCAAGAAAGGAGCCTCACCATGTTGGGTTCCCCTGGCCGTTCCCGGTAAAGATCCAACCCACAAACACAGTCCGACCCCAGGCACAGGATTGGTCAAAATAAATGTTAATCGGATGTCTAATTTGTGAAACCACTTCCACCACAGCTTCCTAAACATCACCAGAGGTCAAGGCTCTTCAGGAGAGCCTCCACACTGTGTGGACCAACAAACAGTGAACGACACAGAGCGCCTCCAGCTGTGGTCTGTACGGGCAGGTGCGCCACACCGATGTTCCCAAGCGGAGTCGGGACACGGGAGTCTTTTTGAAATATGGTATCGTAAGGGATGTTTTAGTGAGGCCGGGAGAGACCGACAACATGGTTCCACCGCTCAGAGCAGTATGGTTCTTTAAAAAAGACCCTAAACATTCCTCAAGTATGGTTCTTTAACAAAGACCCTAACCATTAATTAAGTATGGTTGGTTCTTTAACACAGACCCTAACTGTTTATTGAGTATGGTTCTTTAACAAACAAAGCCAAACCCTAACCTTGACTATGATAATATGACGTGTTAAAAAGGAGAACTTCAAAAAGGCTATCAGGAGCTGGAGCTGAGAGATCCCAGCTGTGATTCAGAGATCCGATGGTATCTCTGCTGTACGCATGCCTACACCCAAGGCTTCTATCGTTTGTTTGTTTTAGGGCATCAAAAAATGAGGAAGTCAAAGAGGGACGCCTGTGACTTATGGTAATTAGCATCATGCGAACGTCCCTGTTAGTAACCCAAGTATAATAGCATAGGTATGGGCATGGGCAGACCTGTCCAACAGGTGTGTGACACACCAGAGCAGGTGAGCATCCACCATCTGTCCTCCCTCACCTCACCTCACCTCAGTCCCGGCAGAAGGCAGACAGGTAAGGCCGCTGACACACTTTGGAATCAGATTTACTAGGATGTCATTTTTTCTAAGTTGTATGTTCCTCAATCTCCCATCTTGAATTAATGAAGAACCGTTTTATCGTGTGTTTTATACACGGTCTATGTATGTTATGTCTGCCATGTCCACATCGCGAGTGATACGTTTTAGTCATGATTCTAGGATTATAACAACAAGTGAGTGGGTTTTGAGATGTCTGTACACAATTTTAGACTCCATAATTACAAATAATGTGATTTTGTCTACAGAAGGATTTAATCCAAATATCGAACTATTATCGTTGAGGATCATTATTAGAATCTTTGGTGTACTTCTGGTCTAGAAGTGGACAAAAGCGCGCACACAAGCACAAACACACCCACAACCAGACATGCACACACATGCACGCGCGCACACACACACACACACACACACACACACACACACACACACACACACACACACACACACACACACACACACACACACACACACACACACACACACACACACACACATCCATACATTATGTGTGTAATGTGAGTGTAATGTGTGCCTGTAAAGCACTTTGGGTGTGTTGAAAAGCACTCTATTTATCTTTATATTACTACAATTCTATATATAACAGAAACCATTATTTCTTACTTCATGATAATCACCATATCATCAATCGTTTTGTAGGTATAAGGAGGACAGGTCTGACCTGGCCAAGTCCCCCCTGGAGTGCTCTCTGGCGCCCCCCCTAGGGGACACGCTACCATGGACCCGCTGGACCTTAGGATGTCCAGGAGCCGCCTGCACCTCCTGCTCCTGCTCCTCCTGCTGGCAGTGCGGCCCAGTGAGGAGCAGGATTTCGTTCCATTTGAAATGGTTCAAGTTAATTTTGAAACCATACCAAGCAGAAGTAAGGAGAATGCCCCGGCGGCGGCCTGCCGTGAGACTGGAGGAGGGGGGAGCTGGATGTAAATCCGCCATGATTTACATCCAGCTCCCCCCTCATCCAGCCCCCTCCTCCCCCCTCATCCAGCCCCCCCCTCCCCCCTCATCCAGCCCCCTCCTCCCCCCTCATCCAGCCCCCTCCTTCCCCCCTCATCCAGCCCCCCCCTCCCTCCCTCATCCAGCCCCCTCCTCCCCCCTCATCCAGCCCCCCCCCTCCCCCCTCATCCAGCCCCGCCCCTCCCCCCTCATCCAGCCCCCTCCTCCCCCCTCATCCAGCCCACCCCTCCCCCCTCATCCTGACATTTACAACGTCCACAGTTGATTCGGCACACCTGATTTTTAGCCTTTAACTGATGCTGTCTGGGATTTGGAGCGCTGCTGTTTCTGCCAAGGCATGATGTCACCTGCAGACAACGCCCCTCCCGTAGGAGAGTCATTTGTAACCTGTGGCCGTGTGTCTGTTAGGTCCCATTGAATACCTTCTGGAGATTCAAGTCGGCACCTTTGATGTGGAGGCGTTCAGAAACCTCCAGAACTCCTTGGTGGTCCCCACAGCCCTCTCTGAGACCAGCAACATCACCAGCCTCAACATCACCACGGGTGAGCCCCACTCAACCCCCCCCACGCACGCACGCACGCACGCACGCACGCACGCACGCACGCACGCACGCACGCACGCACGCACGCACGCACGCACACACACACACACACCCACCACGGGTGAGCCCCCACTCAACCCCCCCCCGCACGCACCGCACGCACGCACGCACGCACGCACGCACGCACGCACGCACGCACGCACGCACGCACGCACGCACGCACGCACGCACGCACGCACACACACACACACACCACCACGGGTGAGCCCCACTCAACCCCCCCCCCCCCCCGCACACACACACACACACCACCACAGGTGAGCCCCACTCAACCCCCCCACGCACGCACGCAAGCACGCACACACACACCACCACAGGTGAGCCCCACTCAACCCCCCCACACACACACACACACACACCACCACAGGTGAGCCCCACTCAACCCCCCCACGCACACACACACACACCAACACAGGTGAGCCACACTCAACCCACGCACGCACACACACACACACACACACACACACACACACACACACACACACACACACACACACACACACATCAACACAGGTGAGCCACACTCGACCCCCTCCCCCCCGCACACACACACACACACACAAACACACATCACCACCACAGGTGAGCCACACTCAACCCCACACACACACACACACACACACACACACACACACACACACACACACACACACACACACACACACACCACACACACACACACACACACACACACACACACACACACAGCACACACCACCACAGATGAGCCACACTTAACCCCACAAAAACACACACACACACACACACACACACACACACACACACACATCACCACAGGTCAGCCACACTTAACCCTAGACACACACACACGCACACACCACACACTCAACCCCCCCCCCCCCCACACACAACACACACACATCCACCACCACAGGTAAGCCACACTCAAACCCCCACCCCCCCCCCCCCCCCCCCCCCCACACACACACACACACACACACCACACACACACACACACACACAACACACACACACCACACACACACAAACACACCACAGGTCAGCCGCACTTAACCCCACACAACCCACACACACACACACACACACACACACACACACACACACACACACACACACACACACACACACACACACACACACACACACACACACACACACACACACACACACAGGTCAGCCCCACCTAACCCCACAGTCATCAACAGCACCAGCTCCACCCAAGCCATCTAACAACAAAACAAGCTGCCATTAGGAATGGGGTTAGGGTGTGGTCACTAATAATAATATATTAAAAAAAAAGCAGACGCTTTAGTTCAAAGCGACCTATGTGAATTAAGACACACCTCGACAGCGCAGTCAGGGTTATGCCCTCATCTAGGAGGGGCTGAGGATCGAACTAGCAACCTTCCAGTTACAAGACAACCGGATCCACCCCCTGAGCCACTTCTATGGAGTTAGAATCATGAACCCAAAACCCCACAAAAAAACACACAAAACGTGTCTTACTCACGCACAATGATCCACACACACACAAAACGTGTCTTACTCACACACAATGATCCACACACACACAAAACGTGTTTTACTCACGCACAATGATCCACACACACTCAGAAACATATTTCTTAAAGTACTAAAAGTACTTAAAGTACTAAAAGTACTTAAAGTACTAAAACAATTACGGAACTAAAAGTTGTGCGTGGATCTGAATGTATTTGTGTGTGGATCAGCAAGGCGAGAAATGAGTGCCAAAAGTCACGTGACAAACAAATGTCCTGTAGTGTGAATCACAGGACATTTGTTTGTAAAACACGTCTTGTGTGTGTGTGTGTGTGTGGGGTTTTGGCGTGATTCTAACTCCATATACTTCTGTCAAGAATTTCATCTGTGCGACTGGCGGTCCAACCCTTCAGGTTGATGATTGTTGTCTGAGATTACTCATTTACAGGAACCATTCCGGGTAGATCATGGTGTTGGGAAATGAGGGCCAAACGTGTTTATAGTTGTGAAGATGTGAATGGCATCTTCACTGTGTTAAGTAAGGGATAATGTATAGTTCGGAGGTTGTTATGGAGAAATAAACCCCTTCAACCTGAAGGGGTTTATTTCTCCATAACAACCGACTAACTATACATTATCCCGCTTATTACACGGCTTTACGAGTGAAATAAATAATAAACAATAGATAATAACCCACAATGATTCAGCAGCGACAAGGATTCGTCGGTAAAGTAAAGTAAAGTAGCGCGGTAAAGAGCGCTGTCCCTAGCAACGGTCCGTTATACATGACGACGGTCCGTTATACAGAAATAACAGACCGCAGAGCGCAGCGCTGGACCAATCAGAGAGCAGCATTCAATAGAGCCGTGTAATAACATGTTTTAATAGATTCACGTGTTCCTGTCCCTGTTAGCCCTGTAATAGTCTGCAGGTTAATTGAGCCACACCCACTCTGGTGCTCCTTAAGAGGGCCAGAGTTCGTGACTGTAGGGAGGCTCGAGTTGTGCAAGGTAATCGACTGTTGTGCTAGTTGTTTTTAAGTAAAAATATGTTTTTAACAACAACCATGTGCATCAAGGAAACTCTTTTTCACAATAGTGCATTGTTTTTACCACTGGTGTCACTGATGATGATGATGATGATGATGATGATGATGATGATGATGATGATGATGATGATGATGATGATGATGCCAACTGATTGATTTGACATATATGATTGTGTGCGGTACACCACGTTTGAAAATGACTATCTTACAGAAAAGAGGCTACAGATCAACTAATAGCTCATAAAGAGCAGAAGGGATGAACAGGGATTCCCTTGTTCCCGGAGCTCTCTCTTACGCCCTGTGGCATGTTTTATTCTCCTCAGTGTGCGCCCTGGTCGCAGACAGATTCCAGTGTGAGTGCGAGCGTACGTTCTTCTGGCCGCTACGCAGCTGCCAGGTGTATGGAAGCTGTAGAGAGCAGGGAGCCACCTGTACCTGTCTCACATCCCTGCCTGCAAATGGTCTCTTCTGCCAGCCCAGATTCGGTGAGAGCCTGATCACTGAACATTCTCACTATACTTCAACCTTGCCTCATGCTAAAAGCCCACTATGCTTTCAAAGGTATTCCCAAGAGTGGCTAGTTGAAGTGGTTTTCTGTGCGTACCAGCAGGCCTGAATGTTCCTTTCCGAGAGTCACAGAGGGCGAATGGTCGCTGTTTTCTAATAAGAGACGACTGCCGCAAATGATTTTGTAAATCTGTGGATATAGTCCAGCTATATGCTTGCTCCAGATGTGGCGCCGTCCGTTGGAGGTCAATGTGATTTTGAAGTCGTATTCCTATGACGGAACAGAGCTGAGCTTTGTGTCACCACGACCAAATCATTCCCAGTTGCAGTTCTGTCATCAAAGTTGCCAGGTATGTATGTTTAGAGTGCCCTCATCTGTCCCCACCTTTAGAATGGCTGTACGAGTTGGAAGTGGGTATCCCTGGTTCCTTGGCGATGGCGGCAGAGTCTCTGGCCATCGCCAGGCCACGGATTGCAGCGATCTCCTCTTCTGGTTCTGAGCTCAGCATAGCTCTGCGTCTGACAGAGGTTAACCTCACCACAGGTAAAGGCCTCCACACACCTGTACAGCCAATACCTGTACAGCAACACCTGTACAGCTAACACCTGCACAGCCAACACCTGCACAGTCAACACCTGTACAGTCAACACCTGTAGCAAACACCTGTACAGCAAACACCTGTACAGCCAACATCTGTCCTGACCACACGCCTAACCACATTTCCTCCGTGTGTTCTTTTAGTGTGCACCTCACCAACCAACCTCAGCTGGCAGTGCCAGTGTGAGGGGCAGTTTGGCTGGTCATGTGACCAGTGTGAGACCTATGGTGTGTGCACCAGTAAAATAACAGATCCGTGTGGATGCATCAATGGATTTCCTGATGATGGACAGCTCTGCCAGCCAATAACAGGTGAGTGTGTTACCTGGGCTATGCCATATAGCTAATGCTACCATACTAGGGCTTCCATATAAATGCTATCAGTATGTTGGAACTAGAGTGTGGTAGCTGAGTAATGCAACATAGCTAATGCTACCATGCTAACGTTATCTGAATGATGTGTCCCATGTATTGCTACATAGCTAATGCTACCATACTAATACTACATGTGTGGTGTGACCCAAGTAATGCTACCTAGCTAATAAAAAATTCTACTTTTTCCATGCACCCTACCTGATGCTAACTGATTGTTGCTATCAGAGTATCATGACCTGAATAATCCGATTAGATATGCTACCATGCTAATTATAGCTTGAAAATAGTTCCTGAATGTTGTGACCCGAGTAATGCTACCTAATGATGCTACCTTGCTAAAGCTTCCTGAATGGTGTTACCTCAGGACTGCGACCCGAGTTAGGCAACATAGCTAATGCTACTTGGCTAATCTTAGCTTTCTAATGCTACCTCGCTAATGCTACCTGACTGGTGTTACCTCAGGACTGTGACCCGAGTAATGCAGCCTAGCTAATGCTACATGGCTAACGTACTCGCTAAGCCCCCATTAGGTCCTCATCGCAGCCATTCGGTGGGTGGCCATGTTTTTAGTCAATATCCATCAGACGTTCAACACTGATACCATGACAACCGCTGAGTACATAATGAGTCTATGTTCTCTGTTGTGTTCACCAGACCTCTCTTCGCCTCGTACAACAACGCCTACACCTACTCCCACACCCACTTCTACAGGTATGGCCCCGCCTCACAGCCTCCTGGTTCCGAGGGAAGGCCGAGCTCTCTTGAGCGGCCAACGACGTTGCGTCGTGACGTAGGTTCGCGTTGGTCGCTCGTCTGGCTGCTTTCAGTCGCTGTGGTCGCTGGCTGGCTTGGTTGTTCAAAGTTCATGGCGTTAATCAGTTAATTTGCATGTTCTCAACGGGTTTTTTGCGACAGTTGAAGTACCACAAAGCCATGCTCTCCGGCGATAGCTACCTACAGCTCTGTTATTGCATACCTACAGCTCTTTATTGATACCTATGCTCTTTATTGATACCTACAGCTCTTTATTGATACCTACAGCTCTTTATTGATACCTACAGCTCTTTATTGATACCTACAGCTCTTTATTGCTAATATTATTTAAATATTTTTCTATTGAAGTACAGTTTAAAATGATGAAATCTTTGCTCTATCAGTAAGTATCAATAAAATTTGGGGCGTATTCAAATAATGTATTTTATATATTACATATAGCCTATTTGTTTTGTTAAATGTCATTAAGCCTAATAAGGTATATTCTGTACAAATTTCTTCGTTATAGAGTGATAGTTTAATTTAAGTGTAAACGAGTGGATGTCAATAATACCACAGTGGTAACAAGCGGTAGCGAAGCTTAGTTTAGTATTCAAGAGGGAGAGTCTTCTATTCTCTCCACGGCCAGGTATATTTTTGCTCTTTTAGTCAAACTTATTGACGCAATCAGCCTCTTTCATTTTAACATTTTAGTATGACTTAGTAATGATGGTATGATAATTATACGTCATTACGGGCTGCGACGCCTGGCTGGTATCGGCTGGCTGGCTGGTATGTACGACAGGCGACAGGCCAGCGCTGGCTGCTGCTGGCTCTGGCAGGCTGCCCATAACCAAAAGCCTATGTTATCAGTTAACATCTCATTGAACAGAATAAATATTTGTGCGACAGTATAATAAAAACGTACATACAATAATATATAAATTAGATATTGATAGACCAATAGCCTATTTATTTATATAAAAGAGTTAAAATGAAAGAGGCCGATTGCGTCGATAACTTTGACTGAAGAGTAATGCTACCTAATGATGCTACCTTGCTAAAGCTTCCTGAATGGTGTTACCTCAGGACTGCGACCCGAGTTAGGCAACATAGCTAATGCTACATGGCTAACGTACTCGCTAAGCCCCCTCGCTAATTGCTACCTGACTGGTGTTACCTCAGGACTGTGACCCGAGTAATGCAGCCTAGGCTAATGCTACATGGCTAACGTACTCGCTAAGCCCCCATTAGGTCCTCATCGCAGCCATTCGGGGTGGTGGCCATGTTTTTAGTCAATATCCATCAGACGGTTCAACACTGATACCATGACAACCGCTGAGTACATAATGAGTCGATGTTCTCTGTTGTGTTCACCAGACCTCTCTTCGCCTCGTACAACAACGCCTACACCTACTCCACACCCACTTCTTACAGGTATGGCCCCGCCTCACAGCCTCCTGGTTTGAGGAAGGCCGAGCTCTCTGAGCGGGCCAACGACGTGCGTCGTGACGTAGGTCGCGTTGGTCGCTCTGCTTCTGGCTGCTTTCAGTCGCTGTGGTCGCTGGCTGGCTTGGTTGTTCAAAGTTCATGGCGTTAATCAGTTAATTTGCATGTTCTCAACGGGTTTTTTGCGACAGTTGAAGTACCACAAAGCCATGCTCTCCGGCGACAGCTACCTACAGCTCTTTATTGATACCTATGCTCTTTATTGATACCTACAGCTCTTTATTGATACCTACAGCTCTTTATTGATACCTACAGCTCTTTATTGATACCACAGCTCTTTATTGATACCTACAGCTCTTTATTGCTAATATTATTTAAATATTTTTCTATTGAAGTACAGTTTAAAATGATGAAATCTTTGCTCTATCAGTAAGTAGGCCTATCAATAAAATTTGGGGCGTATTCAAATAATGTATTTTATATATTACATATAGCCTATTTGTTTTGTTAAATGTCATTAAGCCTAATAAGGTATATTCTGTACAAATTTCTTTGTTATAGAGTGATAGTTTAATTTAAGTGTAACGAGTGGATGTCAATAATACCACAGTGGTACAAGCGGTAGCGAAGCTAGTTTAGTATTCAAGAGGGAGAGTCTTCTATTCTCTCCACGGCCAGTATATTTTTGCTCTTTTAGTTCAAACTTATTGACGCAATCAGCCTCTTTCATTTTAACATTTAAGTATGATCTTAGTAATGATGGTATGATAATTATTACGTCATTACGGCTGCGACGCCTGGCTGGTATCGGCTGGCTGGCTGGTATGTACCGACAGGCGACAGGCCAGCGCTGGCTGCTGCTGGCTCTGGCAGGCTGCCCATAACCAAAAGCCTATGTTATCAGTTAACATCTCATTGAACAGAATAAATATTGTGTGCGACAGTAATAATAAAAACGTACATACAATAATATATAAATTAGATATTGATAGACCAATAGCCTATTTATTTATATATATTATAAAAGAGTTAAAATGAAAGAGGCCGATTGCGTCGATAACTTTGACTGAAGAGTAAATGCTACCTAATGATGCTACCTTGCTAAAGCTTCCTGAATGGTGTTACCTCAGGACTGCGACCCGGAGTTAGGCAACATAGCTAATTGCTACTTGGCTAATCTTAGCTTTCTAATGCTACCCTCGCTAATGCTACCTGACTGGTTGTTACCTCAGGACTGTGACCCGAGTAATGCAGCCTAGCTAATGCTACATGGCTAACGTACTCGCTAAGCCCCCATTAGGTCCTCATCGCAGCCATTTCGGTGGGTGGCCCATGTTTTTAGTCAATATCCATCAGACGTTCAACACTGATACCATGACAACCGCTGATTACACATAATGAGTCTATGTTTCTCTGTTGTGTTCACCAGACCTCTCTTCGCCTCGTACAACAACGCCTACACCTACTCCCACACCCACTTCTACAGGTATGGCCCCGCCTCACAGCCTCCTGGTTCGAGGAAGGCCGAGCTCTCTGAGCGGCCAACGACGTGCGTCGTGACGTAGGTCGCGTTGGTCGCTCGTCTGGCTGCTTTCAGTCGCTGTGGTCGCTGGCTGGCTTGGTTGTTCAAAGTTCATGGCGTTAATCAGTTAATTTGCATGTTCTCAACGGGTTTTTTGCGACAGTTGAAGTACCACCAAAAGCCATGCTCTCCGGCGATAGCTACCTACAGCTCTTTATTTGATACCTATGCTCTTTATTGATACCTACAGCCAGCTCTTTATTGATACCTACAGCTCTTTATTGATACCTACAGCTCTTTATTGATACCTACAGCTCTTTATTGCTAATATTATTTAAATATTTTTCTATTGAAGTACAGTTTAAAATGATGAAATCTTTGCTCTATCAGTAAGTATCAATAAAATTTGGGGCGTATTCAAATAATGTATTTTATATATTACATATAGCCTATTTGTTTTGTTAAATGTCATTAAGCCTAATAAGGTATATTCTGTACAAATTTCTTCGTTATAGAGTGATAGTTTAATTTAAGTGTAACGAGTGGATGTCAATAATACCACAGTGGTACAAGCGGTAGCGAAGCTAGTTTAGTATTCAAGAGGGAGAGTCTTCTATTCTCTCCACGGCCAGGTATATTTTTGCTCTTTTAGTCAAACTTATTGACGCAATCAACCTCTTTCATTTTAACATTTTAGTATGACTTAGTAATGATGGTATGATAATTATACGTCATTACGGGCTGCGACGCCTGGCTGGTATCGGTCTGGCTGGCTGGTATGTACGACAGGCGACAGGCCAGCGCTGGCTGCTGCTGGCTCTGGCAGGCCTGCCCATAACCAAAAGCCTATGTTATCAGTTAACCATCTCATTGAACAGAATAAATATTTGTGCGACAGTATAATAAAAAACGTACATACAATAATATATTAATTTAGATATTGATAGACCAATAGCCTATTTATTTATATATATATATAAAAAGAGTTAAAATGAAAGGAGGCCGATTGCGTCGATAACTTTGACTGAAGAGTAATGCTACCTAATGATGCCTTACCTTGCCTAAAGCTTCCTGAATGGTGTTTACCTCAGGACCTGCGACCCGAGTTAGGCAACATAGCTAATGCTACTTGGCTAATCTTAGCTTTCTAATGCTACCTCGCTAATGCTACCTGACTGGTGTTACCTCAGGACTGTGACCCCGAGTAATGCAGCCTTAGCTAATGCTACATGGCTAACGTACTCGCTAAGCCCCCATTAGGTCCTCATCGCAGCCATTCGGTGGGTGGCCATGTTTTTAAGTCAATATCCATCAGACGTTCAACACTGATACCATGACAACCGCTGAGTACATAATGAGTCTATGTTCTCTGTTGTGTTCACCAGACCTCTCTTCGCCTCGTACAACAACGCCTACACCTACTCCCACACCCACTTCTACAGGTATGGCCCCGCCTCACAGCCTCCTGGTTCGAGGAAGGCCGAGCTCTCTGAGCGGCCAACGACGTGCGTCGTGACGTAGGTCGCGTTGGTCGCTCGTCTGGCTGCTTTCAGTCGCTGTGGTCGCTGGCTGGCTTGGTTGTTCAAAGTTCATGGCGTTAATCAGTTAATTTGCATGTTCTCAACGGGTTTTTTGCGACAGTTGAAGTACCACAAAGCCATGCTCTCCGGCGATAGCTACCTACAGCTCTTTATTGATACCTATGCTCTTTATTGATACCTACAGCTCTTTATTGATACCTACAGCTCTTTATTGATACCACAGCTCTTTATTGATACCTACAGCTCTTTATTGCTAATATTATTTAAAATATTTTTCTTTTTGAAGTAACAGTTTAAAATGATGAAATCTTTGCTCTATCAGTAAGTATCAATAAAATTTGGGGCGTATTCAAATAATGTATTTTATATATTACATATAGCCTATTTGTTTTGGTAAATGTCATTAAGCCTAAGGTATATTCTGTACAAATTTCTTTGTTATAGAGTGATAGTTTAATTTAAGTTTGACGAGTGGATGTCAATAATACCACAGTGGTACAAGCGGTAGCGAAGCTAGTTTAGTATTCAAGAGGGAGAGTCTTCTATTCTCTCCACGGCCAGGTATATTTTTGCTCTTTTAGTCAAACTTATTGACGCAATCAGCCTCTTTCATTTTAACATTTTAGTATGACTTAGTAATGATGGTATGATAATTATACGTCATTACGGGCTGCGACGCCTGGCTGGTATCGGCTGGCTGGCTGGTATGTACGACAGGCGACAGGCCAGCGCTGGCTGCTGCTGGCTCTGGCAGGCTGCCCATAACCAAAAGCCTATGTTATCAGTTAACATCTCATTGAACAGAATAAATATTTGTGCGACAGTATAATAAAAACGTACATACAATAATATATAAATTAGATATTGATAGACCAATAGCCTATTTATTTATATATATTATAAAAGAGTTAAAATGAAAGAGGCCGATTGCGTCGATAACTTTGACTGAAGAGTAATGCTACCTAATGATGCTACCTTGCTAAAGCTTCCTGAATGGTGTTACCTCAGGACTGCGACCCGAGTTAGGCAACATAGCTAATGCTACTTGGCTAATCTTAGCTTTCTAATGCTACCTCGCTAATGCTACCTGACTGGTGTTACCTCAGGACTGTGACCCGAGTAATGCAGCCTAGCTAATGCTACATGGCTAACGTACTCGCTAAGCCCCCATTAGGTCCTCATCGCAGCCATTCGGTGGGTGGCCATGTTTTTAGTCAATATCCATCAGACGTTCAACACTGATACCATGACAACCGCTGAGTACATAATGAGTCTATGTTCTCTGTTGTGTTCACCAGACCTCTCTTCGCCTCGTACAACAACGCCTACACCTACTCCCACACCCACTTCTACAGGTATGGCCCCGCCTCACAGCCTCCTGGTTCGAGGAAGGCCGAGCTCTCTGAGCGGCCAACGACGTGCGTCGTGACGTAGGTCGCGTTGGTCGCTCGTCTGGCTGCTTTCAGTCGCTGTGGTCGCTGGCTGGCTTGGTTGCTCAAAGTTCATGGCGTTAATCAGTTAATTTGCATGTTCTCAACGGGTTTTTTGCGACAGTTGAAGTACCACAAAGCCATGCTCTCCGGCGATACCTATAGCTCTTTATTGATACCTATGCTCTTTATTGATACCTACAGCTCTTTATTGATACCTACAGCTCTTTATTGATACCACAGCTCTTTATTACCTACAGCTCTTTATTGCTAATATTATTTAAATATTTTTCTATTGAAGTACAGTTTAAAATGATGAAATCTTTGCTCTATCAGTAAGTATCAATAAAATTTGGGGCGTATTCAAATAATGTATTTTATATATTACATATAGCCTATTTGTTTTGGTAAATGTCATTAAGCCTAAGGTATATTCTGTACAAATTTCTTTGTTATAGAGTGATAGTTTAATTTAAGTTTGACGAGTGGATGTCAATAATACCACAGTGGTTACAAGCGGTAGCGAAGCTAGTTTAGTATTCAAGAGGGAGAGTCTTCTATTCTCTCCACGGCCAGGTATATTTTTGCTCTTTTAGTCAAACTTATTGACGCAATCAGCCTCTTTCATTTTAACATTTTAGTATGACTTAGTAATGATGGTATGATAATTATACGTCATTACGGGCTGCGACGCCTGGCTGGTATCGGCTGGCTGGCTGGTATGTACGACAGGCGACAGGCCAGCGCTGGCTGCTGCTGGCTCTGGCAGGCTGACCATAACCAAAAGCCTATGTTATCAGTTAACATCTCATTGAACAGAATAAATATTTGTGCGACAGTATAATAAAAATGTACATACAATAATATATAAATTAGATATTGATAGACCAATAGCCTATTTATTTATATATATTATAAAAGAGTTAAAATGAAAGAGGCCGATTGCGTCAATAACTTTGACTGAAGAGTAATGCTACCTAATGATGCTACCTTGCTAAAGCTTCCTGAATGGTGTTACCTCAGGACTGCGACACGAGTTAGGCAACCTAGCTAATGCTACTTGGCTAATCTTAGCTTTCTAATGCTACCTCGCTAATGCTACCTGACTGGTGTTACCTCAGGACTGTGACCCGAGTAATGCAGCCTAGCTAATGCTACATGGCTAACGTACTCGCTAAGCCCCCATTAGGTCCTCATCGCAGCCATTCGGTGGGTGGCCATGTTTTTAGTCAATATTCCATCAGACGTTCAACACTGGATACCATGACAACCGCTGAGTACATAATGAGTCTATGTTCTCTGTTGTGTTCACCAGACCTCTCTTCGCCTCGTACAACAACGCCTACACCTACTCCCACACCCACTTCTACAGGTATGGCCCCGCCTCACAGCCTCCTGGTTCGAGGAAGGCCGAGCTCTCTGAGCGGCCAACGACGTGCGTCGTGACGTAGGTCGCGTTGGTCGCTCGTCTGGCTGCTTTCAGTCGCTGTGGTCGCTGGCTGGCTTGGTTGTTCAAAGTTCATGGCGTTAATCAGTTAATTTGCATGTTCTCAACGGGTTTTTTGCGACAGTTGAAGTACCACAAAGCCATGCTCTCCGGCGATAGCTACCTACAGCTCTTTATTGATACCTATGCTCTTTATTGATACCTACAGCTCTTTTATTGATACCTACAGCTCTTTATTGATACCACAGCTCTTTATTGATACCTACAGCTCTTTATTGCTAATATTATTTAAATATTTTTCTATTGAAGTACAGTTTAAAATGATGAAATCTTTGCTCTATCAGTAAGTATCAATAAAATTTGGGGCGTATTCAAATAATGTATTTTATATATTACATATAGCCTATTTGTTTTGTTAAATGTCATTAAGCCTAATAAGGTATATTTTGTACAAATTTCTTCATTATAGAGTGATAGTTTAATTTAAGTGTAACGAGTGGATGTCAATAATACCACAGTGGTACAAGCGGTAGCGAAGCTAGTTTAGTATTCAAGAGGGAGAGTCTTCTATTCTCTCCACGGCCAGGTATATTTTTGCTCTTTTTGTCAAACTTATTGACGCAATCAGCCTCTTTCATTTTAACATTTTAGTATGACTTAGTAATGATGGTATGATAATTATACGTCATTACGGGCTGCGACGCCTGGCTGGTATCCGGCTGGCTGGCTGGTATGTACGACAGGCGACAGGCCAGCGCTGGCTGCTGCTGGCTCTGGCAGGCTGCCCATAACCAAAAGCCTATGTTATCAGTTAACATCTCATTGAACAGAATAAATATTTGTGCGACAGTATAATAAAAACGTACATACAATAATATATAAATTAGATATTGATAGACCAATAGCCTATTTATTTATATATATTATAAAAGAGTTAAAATGAAAGAGGCCGATTGCGTCAATAACTTTGACTGAAGAGCAAAAATATATCTGGCCGTGGAGAGAATAGAAGACCCGCCCTCTTGAATACTAAACTAGCGTCGCTACCGCTTGTACCACTGTGGTATTATTGACATCCACTCGTTACACTTAAATTAAACTCTATAACGAAGAACTTTGTATATAATATACCTTATTAGGCTTAATGACATTGAACAAAACAAATAGGCTATATATAATATATAAAATACATTATTTGAATACGCCCCAAATAACAACTAGGCTAATATATTTTATTGATACTTACTGATAGAGCAAAGATTTCATCATTTTAAACTGTACTTCAATAGAAAAATATTTAAATAATATTAGCAATAAAGAGCTGTCGGTAGCTTTGGTACTTCAACTGTTGCAAAAATCCCATTGATAACATGCAAATTAACTGATTTAAAGGGTGACTCCGGTGTAAAATGGATTTGGGATATGTTTTGTATGATAATGAGTTGAAACGTTTGTTTTGGAGCACAAAAAACACATATAGATGCTTTCTTCAGTTGGCTGTTTTTGAAGTAGCCCGACACTTCTTTGGTAGTATAATAAGGTTCTTAACATATAAAACGAGGCATTGAGAATTTTGTAAGTAGATTGGTGAACACAGCTTGCGTGTTGCTAACTGATGTCACAATCTCTGTGTCCATCAATATACCTATCGAGTGGCGTCGACGGGTGATCTGATGGTATTGTGTGTATAAAATGTCCTTTTTAGTAAACAATCTGTACACTTACAAAGATCTCAATGCCTCGGTTTAGATGTTAAGACCCTTATTATACTACCAAAGAAGTGTCGGGCTACTTCTAGCCTATTTAGTGGTTTAAAATAGCGATTTAGTTTTTACCATAACCACTGCCCCCTTCGTTCCAACTTTATAGCGTTCTGATAGAAATCGGCTAAAATCAGCCAACTGAAGAAAGCGTCTTCATGCGTTTTTTGTGCTACCAAAACAAACGTTTGAACTCGTTATCATACAAAACATATCCCAAATCCATTTTACACCGGAATTACCCTTTAACGCCCATGGACTTTGAGCGACCAGTCAGCCAGCGACCACAGCGACTGAAAGCACTGAAAGCACTGAAAGCACTGAAAGCACTGAAAGCACGTGCGTCGCGACCTACGTCGCGACGCACGTTGTTGGCCACGCAGAGAGCTCGGCCCTACTGCCTGGTTCTGTGCCAGCATAGCGTCGTCGTGTCCTCACAGTTGCACATGTTGTGTTTCAGTGAGGACCATGCGGCTGACCCTCACCATGGCCATTGATTTCCAAGCGGCCTACGCAAATCCAGAAGACGACTTCTACAAAACAGTGGAGGGCTCTGTGAGTCTCGGTTTGTGTTTCTTTGCTCGTTTAAGCTGCTTCCCTTGATTACAGAAAGACACTCAGAACTTCTATCCAGAAACTGTACGGTTGGGAGTGGAGTTTGTTGCAGTAGGGCCGAGCTGTCTGAGCGGCTAACGACGTGCGTCGCGACGTAGGTCGCGTCGGTCGCTGTGTTGGTCGCTCGTCTGGCAGCGTTCAGTCGCTGTAGTCGCTGGCTGGCTCGGTCGCTCAAAGTCCATGGGCGGTTAATCAGTTAATTTGCATGTTCTCAACGGTTTTTTTTGCAACAGTTGAAGTACCAGAAAGCCATGCTCTCTGGCGATAGCTACCTACAGCTCTTTATTGATACCTACAGCTCTTTATTGATACCTACAGCTCTTTATTGATACCTACAGCTCTTTATTGCTAATATCATTTAAATATTTTTCTATTGAAGTACAGTTTAAAATGATGAAATCTTTGCTCTATCAGTAAGTATCCACAAAATATATTGGTTGTAATTTGGGGCGTATTCAAATAATGTATTTTATATATTATATATAGCCTATTTGTTTTGTTAAATGTCATTAAGCCTAATAAGGTATATTATGTACGAAGTTCTTCGTCATAGAGTGATAGTTTAATTTAAGTGTAACGAGTAATACCACAGTGGTACAGGGTCTTCTATTCTCTCCACGGCCAGATGTTTTTGCTCTTTTAGTCAAACTTATTGACGCAATTGTCATCATTTGAACTCTTTTCTATATAAATAATTTATAAATATATAAATAAATAGGCCTATTGGTCTATCAATTTCTAATCTATATATTATTGTCTGTACGTTTTTATTATACTGTCGCACATGTCTTCAATAAGTTTGACTAAAAGAGCAAGACTATATCTGGCTGTGGAGAGAATAGAAGACCCGCCCTCTTGAATTCTAAATTAGCGTCACTACCGCTTGTACCACTGTGGTATCATTGACATCCATCGGTACACTTAAATTAACCTATATCACTCTATAACAAAGAAACTTCTACATAATACCAGGCTTAATGACATTTAACAAAACAAATAGGCTATATATAATATAGAAAATACATTATTTGAATTCTCCCCAAATTACAACTAATATATTTTATTGATACTGATAGAGCAAAGATTTCATCATTTTAAACTGTACTTCAATAGAAAAATATTTAAATATTATTAGCAATAAAGAGCTGTAGGTATCAATAAAGAGCTGTAGGTAGCAATCGCCAGAGAGCATGGCTTTGTGGTACTTCAACTGTCGCAAAAAACCCGTTGATAACATGCAAATTAACTGATTAACCGCCCATGGATTTTGAGCGACCGAGCCAGCCAGCGACTACAGCGACTGAAAGCAGCCAGACGAGCGACCAACGCAGCGACCAACGCGACCTACGTCGCGACCAACGCGACCTACGTCGCGACGCACGTCGTTGGCCGAGAGCTCGGCTTTCCTCGTTTGTTGCATGAAGACGTTCATCCTATAGAAGGTCTGACTCTACAGGGTAAAACTTGCTGGCTGATGGACCACATTGCACTAAAACAAATCCACTTATTGGATTTGATTTGATTTGAGTGTAAGAAAGCCTTTCAAACACCTAGTACCTACCTGTTTCCAAAGCTCTCACATTTTGTAAATCACATAATGTTGATTCAATCCGAATCAGTTGGCTCAATGGCTATTTTAAAGTCACTATAAAGTGTGCTATGACATCAAACAGCTTCTCCATCACACAGCTCAATGTTTTGCTTATTAATAGTAATAGATAGTTAAATGTCGACTGGGGCAGCAAGGGGCCGACGGTGATGCCAAATGTTGAAAAAACGAGACTTTCCAAAGTGACCACCAGGGGGCTCTAGTGCCGCCTGGTGGTCACACATACAAATTCATGTTCACTTGTTGAGTGCTACTGTTCAACTCATCTCAGACATTTTAAGCGAGGAATATGTATCTTGGATGCAAAACATTTGCCTGCTTTATTAAATTTAGACCTGTTTAAAATAATTTAAGAGATTGCGGAGGATCAGTGCGAACAAACGCTCCTGTAGCCTCATGCGAGTGGGACTGCGTTTAAGAAGGTAGCACCAGAAGCCTATGCACTGTTCAAACAGACAGATCATCAATTTATAGCATTGAACTCCATTTGGTTCTACACTCACACGTGGTACTGTCACCCTGTCTATAAAACCTCCGGTAATAGAGATAGGAATAGTGATAAAAACAGTAGTATATCCGTAATTGTAATATTAATAGTGATGGGAACAATAATACATGAGTTATCGTGATAATCATAGTGTTAACAGTGATGGTTACAGTAATATATAAGTCATTATAGTGTTATAGTGTTTGTAATAGTGATGATAATAATAGATCGTAATATTATCTGATAGCAGCATTAACATAGTGTTATAGTAATGTAATAGTGATAATAATAGATAGTAATAGTATGCGATTATAACGGTCACATATTGTTAAAGTGATTGTAATAGGGATAACAATGTGAATATATGAATAATCATTATTGTAATAGAGACATACTTTTAATAAGTATAAGAGGATAAGAAAAGCTTCTAACCTTCCCTCAGATCAAAAGAAACAGCCTGAGGGCAGGCTTTACATCGGCCACCCTGGACGAAGTACGGTATGTCCCGCCTCCTTCTCATGACCCAAATCAATCTTCAGACCTTTGGCTGGTTCTATTTAATCCATTTAAAAAAAACACAACAACAATAATACTAGTTATGAGGAAATTACATTAATACTCATAATATAACTGGGTCTGGGTTTGTGTGTGTGTCTCTGTGCGTGTGTTTCTCTGTGTGCTTGTGTGTGTCTCTGCCTGTGTGTGCCTGTGTGCGTGTGTGCGTGTGCCTGTGCATGTGCGTGTCTGTGTGCTCATGTATGTGTATGCGTGTCTGTGTTCATGTGTCTGTGTGCGTGTGTGTGTGTGTGTGTGTGTCACAGCCCTGGCAGTGTGATCGTTGACTACACAGTCAGCTCTACGGGTGCGATCGAGGCCAACGCGCTCAGGAACCTCAACGAAGGCCTCCTCTCAGAACTGGGGCTTAACTTCTCGATAGTGACAGATCGTGAGAATGGATTGAATCCCTTTAATACTTAAGTATCTTGTCCTGGGTTTTAAGGGAATATTCATGAAAGAAGTGTTCTTCTCCCCATGTAATCACACCAATATGAACACATCCCCTACAGCGCCTCTAAAGTTCGAACCGGCAGATGTGTTCACTGGGGAGGTCTTCAGGGTGTTCTGTGACCGAGTCAATGGGACGGCCGGGGCGGGAGAGCCTACCTGGACACTGAACGGGGCCGCGCTAACCGCGACAACCAACCCACTCACAGTCGGCCCGCTGTTCTCCAACAACCCTCGTGAGAAATACTGCAGCTATCACTAACCCCCACTCACCCCCTCCACCGACACTAGTGAGAAATACTGCAGCTATCACTAACCCCCACTCACCCCCTCCACCGACACTAGTGAGAAATACTGCAGCTATCACAAACCACACCACTCGACTGTACCATTAGCACTAACCCTTCTACTGGTAAGAACCTCCCACTAACCCCAGTAACATTAACACTAAGCCCCAAACGACCCTGTGCTGCGCAGAATTAGAAGGTCAGTATCTTCTGATGTTCTCTGAGGTGGGTTAGCGTTCTGAATCATATCTGTGCGGAGGATGTATTTGCCCTTTGCTTCATTCCCTTCACATCGTCACATTTAGTACCAAGAAACATCTTCTGAATGGGTATGAAAGGGTCTACTGTACGACAACACAACAAAGCCTTCATAGCATCTGATCCTGATGGGTTCTTTGGCAGGCTTTTACCGCTGCACGTATGCAGACGGCTTCCAGGTAACGGGCGTCCTGACCGTTAAACCAAGGCCTCAGCTGAGCCTGAAGCCCGTCACCAGGACCGTGGGGTGCGAGGCGGGCGAGGACAGCGTGGTCAAGCTGGAGTGCTGCGTCCAGAGTCCCTACAGTGTCCAACTGAATGATGAGACCCAAACAACCCAAGAAACAATCCAACAAGGTACAGGAGCAAGAGGCTACATTAGCTTAGCATATGGTGCTCGGCCAAAGTAATACCCCAACCAGATACAGGAGCAAGAGGCTACATTAGCTTGGCATATGGTGCTAGGCTAAAGTAATACCCCAACCAGGTACAGGAGCAAGAGGCTACATTAGCTTAGCATATGGTGCTAGGCTATAGTTGTAGCCAAATATGCGACATTATTTGTGCTAGGGTAAATGCCCAGCCCATGGCAGTACACACTGAGGAAGGAAAGATAGTACATTAGCTTAGCATACGGTGCAAGATCACGATACAGTGCTCACTGGGGGGGAGATGCTACATTAGCTTATCCTACGGTGCCAGATCAAGATACAGTGCACAGTTTGGGGAGATGCTACATTAGCTTAGCTTACGGTACTAGCTCACGATACAGTACTCAGTTTGGGGAGATGCTACATTAGCTTAGCTTACGCTACTAGCTCACGATACAGTACTCAGTTTGGGGAGATGCTACATTAGCTTAGCTTACGCTACTAGCTCAAGATACAGTACTCAGCGGGGGGAGATGCTACATTAGCTCTACAGTGAAGCTTTGTTCTGCTTGACAAGCGGTTTCCCGTACAGCTTGAAGTCGATAATATTGAGTATAGACAATCCAAATCCAACAACAGCAAAATACAATATAAATGTAAAGTATAATTCTACTACTATAGTACAATAGTACAATACTAATATATGCAAAGCATAATTATTATATGTGTAACACACAGCGTTTGATTTCAGACAACATAGAAGTGCAAACTATACGACTACAGCAGGCCCTGTGTGGCCGCAGCTGTGCCGCTCACCTGCCAGGTGGCCGGCATCCAACGGTTCAACAGGAGCCTGACTCTAACCTTCTCCACAGACGGTTAGTAGCACTGACCTCCAGGTGACCACAGGCCAGAGGGAGGCTCACAGCGCCGTCTGTCTGCAGTCTGTGTTAAATCAGTTTAATCTGTACAGTCTGTGTTAAGTCAGTTTAACCTGTACAGTCTGTGTTAAGTCAGTTTAACCTTTACAGTCTGTGTTAAGTCAGTTTAACCTGTACAGTCTGTGTTAAGTCAGTTGAACCTGTACAGTCTGTGTTAAGTCAGTTTAACCTGTACAGTCTGTGTTAAGTCAGTTTAACCTGTACAGTCTGTGTTAAGTCAGTTGAACCTGTATTATATATGTTCTATGTTATGTCAGTTGAACCTGTATTATATACTGTATATAATACAGGTTCAACTGACTTAACATAGAACGTATATAATACAGGTTAAACGGACTTAACCTACTATATAATACAGGTTAAACTGATTTAAGACAGACTGCATATAACACAGATTAAAGTTTCAGTTTCAGTTTTTATTTGTACGGGACAATGTGCAATTAATACTGTGAACATTTGATGCATTGCACCAGAGTTAGCCTTAGGCTAGTTTTCATCTGCAGTCCCACAGAAATCACAGATACAAATACAACATCTTAAGAAGACAAACATCTTAAGAAGACAAACATCACATCAGTAAAAAATAAATAAATAAATAAATAAATAAAAACAAGTAACAAGTAGCAAAGTATTATGTGTTGTCACAGGTGCATGCACCACATAATCAATGTACACACACACACACACACACACACACACACACACACACACACACACACACACACACACACACACACACACACACACACACACACACACACACACACACACACACACACACCCAATATGTGTGACTAAGCATTGACTATGTAACACAGGTTAAAGTGATTAGCATAGACCATGTATAATACTGGTTAAACTGACTTAACATAGACCGTATATATGGTCTATGTTAAGTCAGTTTAGTCTGTATTTATAGTAGATCAAGTCAGTTTAACCGGTTTTATACAGTCTGTGTTAAGTCAGTTTAAGTTGTACCCCTGTTGGGAGTGACGCAGCGCCATCTGTCCGCAGACTTCCACTGTCGGGACGTGGTCTTTGGGGACGGACAGCTGGGGGACGAGGCGACGACGGGCTGCGATCCGGACGAGGTGGGGATCATTGCGGCCAAATGCCAGGCCAACGGGAGCTGGGTGCAACTACAGGACAACTGCGTCCTGCTCGTGCTCAACAACCTGCTGCAAGAGGCTGAGGTGATCCCCTTACCTTAACCTTACCTTACCTTACCTGAACTCATATTCTCTATTCACTGTCAACATGAACTCAAAATAACCTTAACATGAACCCAGAATTATCATGCCATTAACCCCCAAATATCCTTAACATGTCGAGTCTATGTGTGTGTAATAGCACACTTATGTTAGTCTGTAATTATGGTACCATTGCACTCCTAACGGTCCCTCGCTCTTCGGGGCTAGGGCTAGGGGATGTAGTACAGTCCCGCTGAATGTTACTGTGATAAAGGGCTATACTAATAATGTTGAAGGTTGACCAGTCTAATATTAACCCCAAAACCCAGACTAGACTCTCACATCCATTCTTCCATGTATGGCTAAATGTGTCGCCTTCTTCCAATGGAAGTAAGACATCATGGGCTTTGTTCTACAGTGGCTGTAAAGATGTTTTGTTTCTTGCCCCAGAACCTGGATGCAAGTACCTTCCCAGTGTTTGTGGATGCCCTCAGCAATGCGACCGTGAACAACACAGCCAGGGTGTCGGAATCTCCCGCCAACATCCACACCATCGTCAGCATCTTCACACGTCTGGCAAACGTCTCGCGGAACCTGCCCATCAACGTGACCCTCATGACGGTATGTTGTAAACTCAAGGCCTAATAATCCGTTATCTGGCTTTGCCCACTGCCGAACAAGCCTGCTCTTTGTTTTGTTTGAAGGGCATTCTGGAGACGGCAGATGTTCTGGTGAACGATCAATCCAGGGGTGCATGGAACATCCTGAACAACAACTACACAGGAACGAACAACTTGTCATCGGCGCCTGAAGTCATTCAAACTACAAGCGACAGCTCAGCCTTCCTGGCTTCCATCGAGGTGATATCAGACTCCCTGACGGACGATCCCAACTTCAACATCTTCACAGAGGGGATCACCTTAAACAGAAGCAGATTCTCTGGATCTTTTAGTTCCAATCTCTCCATGGTGGCGTTGGAACTACCGGGACCGCACCAGGACAACAGCTTCATCACCACCATTAACTTCAACTCCATGGACAACGTCCTCCTCCCCACCAACGCCAGCGGTGCCAACAGCACCAACTTCATCAACGGCAACGTGCTTCTGGTCAAGTCCAACAGCAGCGTCAACAACGTGACGTTCACCTTCGACATCCTCGACCAGAATCTGACGAGTCCTCAGTGTGTCTTCTGGAATTTCAGCCTGCTGGACAACGAGGGGGCGTGGGACGGCACTGGCTGTACGGCGGGGGTCTCAGACGCCCAAACTGTCACCTGCAACTGCAACCATCTCACCTCCTTCTCCATCCTCATGTCTCCGTCCAGCCCGAGGTCACCCATCCTGGATTACATCACCTACATTGGCGTGGGCATATCCCTGCTGTCATTGGTGATCTGTCTCATCATTGAAGCCATCATCTGGAGGAAGATAAACAGGAACTCCACCTCCTATCTACGACACACGTGCATAGTGAACATCGCCGTGTCCCTGCTGATAGCCAACATCTGGTTCATCATCGGTGCCTCCATTTCAGACTCAGATTCTGAGAACCCTCCAGCCTGCTTCGCAGTCACCTTCTTCATCCACTTCTTCTACCTGTCTATGTTCTTCTGGATGCTGATGTCGGGGCTGCTGCTGCTCTACCGCACCATCAGCGTGTTCGGGGGCGGCCTGTCTGACGGGGCCATGGTAGCCGTGGGCTTCTCCGTCGGCTATGGCGCTCCGCTCCTCATCGCGATCGTCACCATCGCGGTGACGGCTCCCGACAACGAGTACTTCAGGCCGATGGGCGTCTGCTGGCTGAACTGGAACGAGTCAATGGCACTGCTGGCGTTTGTGATTCCGGCGCTGTTGATCGTGGTCATCAACCTAGTGATCCTGGCAGTGGTGTTGTACAAGATGCTCCGCAGTCAGAGCATGGGCAACTCGGACAGAAGCACCCTGCTGGTCATTGTCCGCAGTCTGGCCGTCCTCACACCCTTCTTCGGGACCACCTGGGGTCTGGGCGTAGGAACGATGACCAACCCTGAGGTCTTTGGCATCCATGTTGCCTTCGCCCTCTTCAACTCACTGCAGGTAAACGCACAGCGGAACCTGCAGAACGCCTCAACACATCGCTCACCATGTGTTAAATCTGATCCATTATTATGGTCGACATGTTTGGTGAAATGTTGTCTCTATCTTTCTTAACAAAGGGTTTCTTCATCTTGGTGTTTGGAACTCTGCTGGACGGAAAGGTACGACCGGCCGTTACACAGATGTTCATGTCCCTGGATGTTCCTGAAAAAGGTGTTTCTTTAATCTGCCATTTTTGTTTTGGATTCCCAGGTCCGGTCTGCGCTGAAGGCGTACACGAGCAGCGGGACTAGTGGCACACAGGTCAGAACTACAGCGCTAGGTTCTGTTCTGTGTTCTTAATTTCCATCCCATAACCCGCCACGTTCTCAGTTCTCTAGTTTCATAACAGACCAAAAATCCTCCGTTCTGTAGTCTCATAACAGACCAACGTTCTCCATTCTCTAGTCTCATAACAGACCAACGTTCTCCGTTCTCTAGTCTCATAACAGACCAATGTTCTCTCTATGTTCTCCAGAGTACTTCAGCCGGGCCGGCGTCTTCCAGTGGACTGGGGTTCCTACGCAACTTGGGCAGAGTAAGAAGAAGAGGTGAGAATGGTCCTTTTATTTGAGCATGTTCTAAACTATGGGTTTGTCTCACAGCAAATTATATCAGGATCCAGTCATAATCCATCAGACCCTCTGCAGACCTTTCTTGTGCTCGAACTCTGGTCGGCTCCCACAGTCTTATATATCGGGTCCAGAAATGTAAAAGTTAAGGAACCCCTGCTCTATCTTAATCAAAGCGGTTCTGCTGTCTGGTTTATCATCAGAGCAGTAGTCAGTGTTTTCAGTAGTCAGAATTCAGAGCAACAGTCGAGAGGCCTCAGAGATCCGGATTCAAATGAAAGCGTTGGACTGCAGAAGAACACTGGAGCAGGACATGAAGAAGAGAAGAGGAGAGAACCAGTGAACACATGGGAGGAGGATTCACATCCCACTGGATTCTCATGGGTTCCACGGGCTATTAGTGTTCTGCTGGCTTCTATAGCAGTCTGTTGCATGGTTGTTCTACTGTATTATGTTATATTCTACATGGTTCCTTTCAGGTTACAATATAAGCTCTGCAGCGCCAGTGAGCACATCTGGAGAGGCTTCATCTTACAGCACCTGACACCTCACAGCCAATCAGGACAGCAGCTGACACTTCACAGCCAATCAGAACAGCAGCTGACGCCTCCCGGCCCACCAGGACATCTGGAGGGACTGATCCTAACCACACCTGACGCCTCCCGGCCAGTCAGAACATGCACCTGTGGGAACAATACAATCATACTTATAAAATGGATCATCACAAAATATACTTCAATATTCATGTTCAACTTAATCGATATTTAAAGCCTCTGACAATTAAAAAATGCATACGATGTAAAAGTTAAGTTCATTGCTGTGTCTATACCAAGGTTGTATGAATAAACTTTAATCAATATTAAATCCTTCAGGCTTCAAATCCTTCTAGAAAGACCCAAGGGGTGTCAAACTGCTCCATAGTCACATGGTTCATGAAGGTTCAGATAGCTCCAAGCAGGTCGATTGAGTGCGTGAGAGTTTGCGGATTTACCACAAAACAGCGACGTTTGGTGACCTGAGGCCAAAGGATTCTGTGTTGTATTGCAAACGGGCCCCCTTATCAGTAGTATGTGATGTTTACATAATAATGGAAGAATAATAGAACCACCCCAAATGAGACGATCAGAGTGCCTGGTTAAAAGGTTAGCTGCTTCGGCTTCTTGTGGTCCTTAAAATAGCAGGAGGGTCGGCTTAGCTCAGGAGGTAGAGCAGTTGCCTTGTAGCCTAAATGTTGCTAGTTCGATCCCCAGCTCCTCCTAGCTGAGTGTTGATGTGTCCCTGAGCAAGACACTTAACCCTAATTGCTCCTGACGAGCTAACTGTCGCCTTGCATGGTTGACTCTGCCGTCAGTGTGTCAATGTGTGTATTAAATGATGTAAGTCGCTTTGGATAAAAGCGTCTGCTAAATGCCCTAAATGTAAATGTAGCAGAATCCAGACGGGGCCATAGACTCTCAACGGGATTTGAGCCGCAGGAGGCTAATGAACAGCAAGCATGACGGTTCAATGGGGTTTAAACCGTACTGGTGGGCGGTCTGTTCAATTCATGACCTCCAGAGTCAAAGGGTTAGCCAAGCGTTCTCCAGCGACCACACACCCACGCAATCTACTAATGCCCCCTTTTCCACTGCCAAAATAGTCCCGACTCTACTCGGTGCGGTTAGTGCAGCCCTACACTACACGGCACGGTACCAGTAAATTTTCGCTTTTCCACACAAAACCGTGGCCTGGAACTGGGCGGAGTCGGAGGGCGGAGTCGGAGGTGTTCCGCGTTGATCCGTCCAGGTCCCCTCTGTACGCGATCCTCGGACACCACGCACAGAAAGGTCTGAACCTCGCTCATCGACCAAGGGTTGGTTCTTCTTCAATTGTCTTCCATTTTTCTTATCGTTTTGTCGTTGTTGCTCTCGCAGTTGTGTTTTTTGAAGCGCACATATAGCGTCATATGTGCGCTTCGTCGCACATATGACGTCATTTCATCCAACCAATCAGTGGACAGCACTATTCACGTGACATTTAGGCCCCCGACTCGTACCGGCTAGACCTACCTCTGAAACAGGTACGAACAGGTACTGAAAACTGTAACGGGTCCCGCCTCCAATCCGCAGTGGAAAAGCTCTCAAATCAGGGTAGAGTCGTGCAGAGCCGTGTTGTACCGTTGCGAAAACGTGCAGTGGAAAAGGGGCATAAAGGCCCAATCCCATTTCTACCCCTTACCCCTTCCCCTTGTTTTGAAGGGGTAAGGGGAAGGGGTGAGGGGTAGAAATGGGATTGGGCCTTAGTCTGAGTCACAGAAGTTCCGACCCAATCGAGGTGCATGAATCAGTGCCGGTGGAGAACACAAGCCAATCAGAGACGAGCCCCATCTCCTCATGAGGGGCTACTGCGGGAGGGTACAGGCACATACAGGATAGCATGAGTAGACCGGGGTCGCAATGGCACGTAAGCGTTATCATTCTTAAAGGTCCCGTGACATGCCACCAGGTGTGGTGTGATTAGACGTTACAAGCCGTTTTGGAAATCTGCCCCTTATGACATCACAGGTGGGCGTGTCCACCTCGATGTGTGACAGGTAGACGAGCAACGTTAGCTACAGTCCACTGGGTAGGCTGGTGGACTGATCTATCCAGAACACAACTAGGTGGTAGTGGTGGTGGTAGTAGTAGTAGTAGTAGTAGTAGTAGTAGTAGTAGTAGTAGTAGTAGTAGTAGTAGTAGCTGTCCTTTCCACAAGTGTCTTTCCTCTTTCTTTCGCTGTCTTAGCGGGTGTTAGTTGTTAGTATCCGGGGAATGGGAAATTTAGGGGCCGTTGATGAAGACATTGCTATTCATTTGTTGTGCGCCGTAGTAGTGCAAAACTATTATTAGTTTTGCACAGCCAGATTACTATTATTGTATTCTGCTGGGTTCTACTGTATTCTAATGGGTTCTACTACCAATTATTGTATTCGATTGTATTCTGATGGGTTCTATTGTATTCTGTTATTCTACTAGGATGTATTGTATTCTTCTGTATTCTACTTGGTTCTCCTGCGTTTTATAATACTATACAGTATTCTACTGTTTTATATTCTCTATGGGTCTAGGCGTCTAGTATTCTGAAATCATTATACTAAGACAGCATATTGCATATCCTTATACAAACAGTTTCTATATACACTTTATAAAATACTGGGTTATTTATAAAAATGGTTTTCATTATCCATATATTTATATATTGAATATTATATTCAGTATTAAACCATTGGATTGCTGCTGCTATGCATGTATAATGCAGTACACGTGGTATCATATACGGATGGCTGTTGCTATTTGTGTGGCTGATACAATTAAATGCTTTACAAGTTGGTAGTTTCGGTTCTGATTTTCTATTTTTGCAGCATATAAATGTAGTGTAACCTCAAAAGATTCTGTGATGAGACCCGAGGCTCTCCTTGTATGATCTGTGGAGGGCGACTCAGAGCTCCCATGGAAAACAAACGCTTTGTTTGTCTTAAACAAATGCGCCCGATGCCGTCTGATCAGTGGACTCACAGAAGCCATCAGTCAAATGTGAGCTGAGGACAGAACGCAAAACCACCAACCAAACAACCCCGCCGGAGAGGGGAGCTACGAGGAGATAGGAGGAGATAGGAGGAGATAGGAGGAGCTAGGAGGAGATAGGAGGAGCTAGGAGGAGCTAGGAGGAGATAGGAGGAGATAGGAGGTGCTAGGAGGAGCTACGAGGAGCTAGGAGGAGCTAGAGGTGATAGGAGGAGAAAGGAGGAGATAGGAGGAGATAGGAGGTGCTAGGTGGAGCTAGGTAGACTGAGAGAGGGTGATGTACCGGGTTTTTCCTCTCTTTTGAAAACCATTTCCCACTCATTCTGCCTGTGAGCTGTGTACACCAGGTGAGGGTCCCTGGAGCTAGACTGAGAAGAAGAGGGAGAGAAGAAGAACAAAGAGGACACAACAGAGAGGACACAACAGAGAGGACACAACAGAGAGGACACAACAGAGGTTTTTAAAGAATCATTTAACAAAGCAATATCCAAAATGGATCTGAAACATGTATCCTCAGTCTACCAGAAGTCCCGCCCTCTCGCCTCGCAACCCACGCCACTGATAGGCTGGCACTCTACCTCCGACTCGCTCACCCAGGCCTCGGAAACATGCCGGAAAGTCCCGCCCTCTGTCTTGCCCAAGAACCCACATTTAAAGCTCCACACACCAGGCGTCTAATTAGGACTTGTTGGGAAAAAAAGAGGTTTAACTAGGTGTAGTTAGTTCTAGTTAGGTAGCTAGTGCTCGCAACGACAACGTTCTGCCTCGCGGGAGCTTCAGTTCTCCTCGTTATCTCATGAATATCAGATGTGATGATATTCCCAGATTGGTCCCAGTGTGCTGCCCTGGGGCGATGAAGCCTGGGGGTCAGACCTGTGCCAGGGGGGGACGGCACGTCTTTTGGGGTGAACCCGGTGGTCTGGTCCAACCAGGGGGCTGGGAGTTAGAGCTGGTGGGAGAACGTCTGTATGGTGACGTCACCAAAGGAATCAGAGGTTAGCTTGTTGTGGTTAGGTGTAGTTTAGTGTATAAGGTGTAGCTAGGTATAAAGAGGTGTAGATAGTTGTAGCTGGGTGGGGTTAGGTGTAGTTTAGTGTATAAGGTGTAGCTAGGTATAAAGAGGTGTAGATAGTTGTAGCTGGGTGGGGTTAGGTGTAGTTTAGTGTAGTAAGGTGTTGCTAGGTATAAAGAGGTGTAGATAGTTGTAGCTGGGTGGGGTTAGGTGTAGTAAGGTGTAGCTAGGTATAAATAGGTGTAGATAGTTGTAGCTGGGTGTGGTTAGGTGTAGTAAGGTGTAGCTAGGTATAAAGAGGTGTACATAGTTTGTAGCTGGGTGTGTGGTTAGTGTGTAGTAAGGTGTAGCTAGGTATAAAGAGGTGTACATAGTTGTTAGCTGGGTGGGGTTAGGTGTTAGTAAGGTGTAGCTAGGTTATAAAGAGGTGTAGATAGTTGTAGCTGGGGTGGGGTTAGGTGTAGTTTAGTGTAGTAAGGTGTTGCTAGGTATAAAGAGGTGTAGATAGTTGTAGCTGGGTGGGGTTAGGTGTAGTAAGGTGTAGCTAGGTATAAATAGGTGTAGATAGTTGTAGCTGGGTGTGGTTAGGTGGAGTAAGGTGTAGCTAGGTATAACGAGGTGTAGATAGTTGGAGCTGGGTGTGGTTAGGTTCAGATATGTACAGTGTAGTAGTAAGGTGTAGTTAGGTGTAGACGGGTATATCGGAGCGTAGCTAGGTGCAGCTCGGTGTGGTTAGGTGTCGATAGGCTAGGTGAAGTATGTTTGACAATCTGTTCCAGCACCAACCTGACGCGCTATTAAACAGTCATCTGTGTTGATTCTCCTAAAGTAAAGCATTTGTCTAAAGGGCTTCAGTCCATATTTCCCTTTCCAAGCTGATGGTTCTCTTTGCCTCACGTAGTCTCGCGGCAGGTGATTACCAACTGTGTTAAAGACACCAGCAGAGTTGTTTGAAGAGGTCACCCAGCCAAGGCCACCGAGCCCAAACAATAACATAGCAGTTTCCTCTTGGTGTGTCCTGCCACCGGCTGTTTTGCATGTCGCACAGTGGCTGGCTTCGGTGCTGTGCAGCTCCCATTGCGGCCACCGAGCACACAGGACCACGTCAGAACCACCGCCTAATGCTGCTGCATTCAAATGGCCTCCCCACATCCAGCTATTCATCAGGAGCCTGCACAAGGGCCTCAAACGGGCACAGTGAGGGCCCCTCACACTGTATTAGGAAAGCAGTGAGGGCCCCTATCACTTTGGAGGAAAGCAGTGAGGGCCCCTCACACTTTGGAGGAAAGCAGTGAGGGCCCCTCACACTGGAGAGGAACGCAGTGAGGGCCCCTCACACTAGAGAGGAACGCATTGATGGCCCCTAAGGCTGTAGAAGAAGGCAGTGAGGGCCCCTCATAGTGTAGGAGGAACGGGGACAGAGTGGGGCAGAGAGGGACATGGAGGACGGCTCCGTACCGAAGGCTGTTGAACTGAGGAACCACCGCTGCTTTCCTGAACTGAAGGGAACCGTTGCACCTTGGGAAGCAGAACATTCCAGTGTGTTGGGAAGCAGAACATTCCAGTGTGCTGGGGATCTCACACTGCGCTCCGACCTCCGGACAGTTTGGGTCCCGTCCCACAGTGAGACACGTGGCTTTGGTCAAACTATCAAGCCGACCAATAAGAATCCTCACATGACATCTTCAAAGGAGACGAGGTCAGAAGGAAACGAAGGACACAAGGTCTTTAAGTGACGAGGTCTCAAGGAAACAAGGTCTGAGGAGACGAGGTAGGAGCCCAGATCTCAAGAAGACAAAATCTGAAGGAGCGGGACTCATTTGGTAAACAAATTAACATGGAAAGGTAGTCAGTCACTCCCCTGGGAAAGCATTAGAGGGCATTAACCATGCAAATAGCAGCTGAGGCCAGACAGACGTCAGCCGGCCAGATGAGGAGCTCCGGATCTGTGCGTTTCCAGACCTGCTGAGACTCTACTGCTGGTCCCAGGACCCTCCAAACCCGGTAGGTCTTCAACCCTCTCCCTCCTTAAGGATCAGGGAACACGTAGAGATGTTATGGACTGAATGTTTCACTGCTGTTGTACCGGACTGCAGCGGTTTGGTACATGGAGTACGGTACGGGTGTGCTTTTTTTTTTTACCTTTATTTAACCAGGCAGATCATTAAGGACAAGTTCTTTTTTACAGCGATAGCCTGAAAAAAAGCACAAGCCTCTACGGGGGGAAGGGGATAGGGGCAATGAGAAATGATAGGTTAGAGAGGCAACAGCACACAAACACAGCTGCACAGACATTCAACAAGGTAAAACCGATACTGTAGCTATGCTGCTGTAATTAGTACTGTACAGTGAAGCTGATACTGTATGATGCTGTAAAGAGTACTGTACAGTGAAGCTGATACTGTATGATGCTGTAAAGAGTACTGTACAGTGAAGCTGATACTGTATGATGCTGTAAAGAGTACTGTACAGTGAAGCTGATACTGTATGATGCTGTAATGAGTACTGTACAGTGAAGCTGATACTGTATGCTGCTGTAATGAGTACTGTACAGTGAAGCTGATACTGTATGATGCTGTAATGAGTACTGTACAGTGAAGCTGATACTGTATGCTGCTGTAATGAGTACTGTACAGTGAAGCTGATACTGTATGATGCTGTAATGAGTACTGTATAGTGAAGCTGATACTGTATGATGCTGTAATAAGTACTGTACAGTGAAGCTGATACTGTATGATGCTGTAATGAGTACTGTACAGTGAAGCTGATACTGTATGCTGCTGTAATGAGTACTGCACAGTGAAGCTGATACTGTATGATGCTGTAATGAGTACTGTACAGTGAAGCTGATACTGTATGATGCTGTAATAAGTACTGTACAGTGAAACTGATACTGTATGATGCTGTAATGAGTACTGTACAGTGAAGCTGATACTGTAGCATTATGGTGTACTGCATTGGGAATGGGATCGATCGTAGTGATTGTCGGACATTGAAATGTGAGGCCTCAGATGTCATTTCAGAAAATGATCATCTGATTTAAACCTCTTAAAGGTTTCTCAAGGGTTCCTCTGAAGAAACCTTAAGAGGAAGTTGAGGAAACACTAATGTTCTGAAGAAGAGCGAAGATGGGAACATAATTGTATCGTGAGAAATGACTCAGCGACAATTTGTGTTTGCATAAAATTGTGTGTGTGTGTGTGTGTGTGTGTGTGTGTGTGTGTGTGTGTGTGTGTGTGTGTGTGTGTGTGTGTGTGTGTGTGTGTGTGTGTGTGTGTGTGTGTGTGTGTGTGTGTGTGTGTGTGAATCCTTTAGGGTCTAGGTTCCATTAGGACCCTTCCTTTAGGGCATAGGGCCCTAAAGGAAGGGTCCTATTGGAGAGATCCTAGCTAGGCTCCTTGTCCTTGGTGTGGCTAAAGGCATCACTGAAGGTTTCCTGTGTATGAATGTATTTAGCCTCACCGTTGGCTGTGCGATCAGAGCGTTGGAGATGTTCCATGAAGAGGCGTTCTCGTGAGGTTGGATTATGGGGAATATAATAATAACAATAATATTATAAGGGAATACTGCCTTTCCACAAAACGGATTGGAGCCAACATGGCTCCCACATAGGAGTCAAGGTGGTAGGAAAGATGGCTCCCACGTAGGTGCCAAGGTGGTAGGAAACCTGTTTGGAGACTTATTTCTGTATTATTTCAAAGTCAAAGCCCACAGAGAGGAGCAAATGTCGGTCATGGTGCAAATGCAAAGCCATGCAAATCAGGGGTTGACCACACAAACATTGCCGCAAACACATAATAATAGTGGCTATTAGCAAGCGTCCACTGCCTCATAGTAGAACAACACAGAGAACACAGATGACACTTTACTGACTTTGTTGCTTATTTGGGGCCGTTCTAGTCAGATACAGCCCTCTCTCACTGAGCCTTTTTACACTGCCGTTTTATGGGGGGTCATCCCTGTGTTCTCCGGGTCCTGTGTTCGGGAACATAGCCTATTGGCCTATTTGCCATGGAATTTGGCAGTAATGGTGGAAACTTAAGGACCCTTTTTTTGAAAAAGGGTCCTAACTTTCCCTGGTCCTATGTTCCTCTCTCGGGGAACAAAGGACCCCTTTTTTGAAAAAGGGTCCTATGTTCCCGGTCTCATACAAAGAGGGGAACATAGGACCCGGGAAGACACGCTCCCGTTTTATGCACGCCTTTTTCGCGGCACGGTCCGCGCGTTTACACTTCCCGAGGTAAATTTCCTGCTTGAGCTAGAACCACGATTTACCCTCCCGGACCCTGCACATATTGGTGGTTTATTGGGTTTCATTCTGTTGTAAATGGGACGGTTCCGCGGTTCGGGGGGTGATATGATCATGAGCAGTTAACTTCTAACTTGAGAGAAAGTGAAATCCGCGAGCTGCTGATCATGTGAGAGGGTTATGCAGTCGTATTAAACAAAGACGCTGAAAGATGGTGCGATCTACGAGAGAGACGCAGAGGAACTGTCCTTACGAGGCTTTTGTCGGGATAAAAAACAAGTGGTCAGCAAAATAAAGAATATGTTGGCGTTTTTGCACTTGTAAATAGTTAGTGGCCTACGCGCTCAGACGTGAACATATTTTTGCATCCGTGTGTCTTCATTGATACCAAAAAAAAACAACATTCAGGAGTGTGCAAATGATTCTAAAGTCTAGACTCCGTGCGCAGCCCCGCCTTCTCCAGTGCACCAAGAAAGCCCGCGCCGTGACGAACGGGGTCTTTTTGATCAAAAACTCAACTTCACTATCGCACCAACGTGAACCGCTAGCCGTCATGTTTATTGTTTAATGGGAAACAATATGGACTGAACGTCATCCAGCTCAGGTTGCGTAGCCGTGCGTGTGCGCGTGTCGGCTCATTAGCCTCTGTACCGTGGCCCGAGCACACCTCTCCCAAGTGCGCTCGGGCCACGGAATTTAAGTGGACTTGAGTCCTACGGTCGGCGCGCTCACACTAGCCAAACGATCTAGACTTGGGCATGGTACAGTACAGGTGTGAAAAGGACTTGGGCATGGTACAGATGGACTAGTGTGAGTGCGCCCTTAGTGTTTATCAAGTGCGCAACAGGTGTGTATTATAAGTTAAATAGGCTATTGTCTATCAGGTCAGTTATATGTGCATTAGTGTGTGTTAGTGTGTAACAGTTGTGTATTAGAAGTGTATATTAAGTGTGTAACAGGTGTGTATTAGAAGTGTATGGTGTGTATTAAATTGTGTGACAGTTGTGTGTGTTTTCTCAGGCCATCATGCTGTGCAGAGTATTCATCATTCTGGGAACCGCCTTTATCTACAACCAGGTAACACTTATTATTACCAATCTTCCATAATCATGAATCCTTAATCAATAACCTAGAATCGTTTATAAATAACCAATTACAAAAATAAATGATCAGTAATAATAACCAATTACCATAAAGCAATATTCAATAACAATAATCAATAAGAAATAATCATGACAAACAACAATCTGCAAGAACCGATTATCAACAACCAATATAAATAACTAATAAGAAATACATTCATGAATGATCAACATTTAATAACCAATAAGCAATAAGCAATATTAAACAAACTAAAACCAATACTTTATAACAATAACCAATAATTAAACATGACGTTAGTCACAAGGAGGTTACTAATGATCCCTCTTTCCTACTTTCACCAGGTCGTTTCAGGAGGTAGGTTACCTCCGCACTGCGCTACGTTTAGAACGATACTACGAACAAAACTATACTACATATACAACTATACTATAGATAACACTATACTACGTATACAACTATACTATACTAAATATAACACTACAACATATACAACTATACTATACTAAATATAACACTATACTAACACTACTACATATACAACTATACTATACTAAATATAACACTATACTAAATATAACACTACTACATATACAACTATACTATACTAAATATAACACTATACTAAATATAACACTACTACATATACAACTATACTATACTAAATATAACACTATACTAAATATAACACTACTACATATACAACTATACTATACTAAATATAACACTATACTAAATATAACACTACTACATATACAACTATACTATACTAAATATAACACTATGCTAAATATAACACTATACTACATATACAACTATACTACACATGTTATCTACAGAAACGATATGCCTGATTGAATAAGGTCAATGACATACCTTTCCAAGTTACTAAGTTAACAAACACACACACACACGTACACACACACACACACACACACACACACACACACACACACACACACACACACACACACATTTTATCTCAAATGTATTCAAACTTGATCACATCAGCTAATTGTGTAACTCTTCACTTTATTTGTTTTCCGCCATTTTTAATTTTATAAATGGTGTACATGTTTACATTTTTTTACTCCATTTAGACTCTGTTCAAATCCCTCACCTGATTTAGGCCATTGAACAATTCTTTATGCTTTAAACTATGTGGCTTTACAAAAACATATTTGAAACCTCACCTTGCATTACAGCCCTCACCGCATTCTCTGCAGGAAATGTGTTTCTTGTTATTTTTGCGGTTCCATTATTTAGCTGACAGACAGACAGACAGACAGACAGACAGACAGACAGACAGACAGACAGACAGACAGACAGACAGACAGACAGACAGACAGACAGACAGACAGACAGACAGACAGACAGACAGACAGACAGACAGACAGACAGGCAGGCAGGCAGGCAGGCAGACAGACAGATAGGCAGGCAGGCAGAGAGGGACAGAGAGAGACAGACAGACAGACAGACTGTGGTGTTGTCCCCAGCTGTGTTTGTGGCTGAGCTGATGGTGGAGAGCAACATCACCCTGACGACCTCATCTATCATCTCCACCTTCAACAACTCCAAGCTGGACGTTGCCACGCACACGGTCAGCATCCAGGAGGTCGAGCTGGTGTCAGGTGGGGCCCCACACACACACACACACACCACTACTACTATATACTACTACTACTATACTACTAAAAACACACACTACATACTATACTACTGCTTACACCATACTTACTATTTATACTTACTACACACACTACTAATATACTACTACTATACTACTACTACTACAACCATACTACTACTATACTACTACTACTATACAACTTCAAAACACACTACTACTATTCTACTACTACTACTATACTACTACTGTACTACTACAACCATGCTACTACTATACTACTACTACTATACTACTACAAAACACACTACTACTATACTACTACAAAACACACTACTACTGCTACACTACTACACCCATACTACTATTATACTACTACACCCACTACTACTATACTACTACTACAAAACACACTACTACTACTACTACTACTACTACTACAACCATACTACTATTATACTACTACAACAACCACACTACTACTATACTACTACTACTACAACCATACTACTATTATACTACTACACACACACACACTCAGTGGCGTCCACAGATATTTGGGGAGGTAGGTGCTCAGAGAAACATAAGGGCACTTTGTGCGGTGTTACGCCCCTAAGTGGGCTAGGGGTGGGGGAGTAACATCGTATCATGTTAACATAGTACCATGTTAACATAGTACCATGTTAAAAACAGTAGGAGTCATGTAGTCCAGATTAAGGGTGTTGATTGCCAAACTCAAGAGCTTGTCTTCAGGGAGATATACGGGCAAAAACGTAGCCTATCCTTGACTAGAAACAAAAGACAATTTTCTAAATGAAAGAAAAGAACGTGTTCTAATCCTTCCTAGCAACACAGAACCAGGATAAAAGTGGGGACAAACATAATGGCAGGCTTCCTGGCTCAACACAAAACAAAGAATAACAAAAGAGCTCCTAAACAGTTGACGGGACAGGAATACCGGGCAGCAGGCGACTGCAGGCGACTGCAGGCGACTGCAGGCGACTGCAGGCGACTGCAGGCGACTGCAGGCGACTGCAGGCGACTGCAGGCGACTGCAGGCGACTGCAGGCGACTGCAGGCGACTGCAGGCGACTGCAGGCGACAGCGGCAGGGCTCCAGGTGTGCACAGTCTAGAGGTGGAGCTGAGGGGTGGATCTAAAGGCAGCATACACAAAAGCACATTAGAACACATGGGAATGAAACATGCAGCATGTGGAACTGCCGGCTGCCTTATTATAGCAGTGTGAGATTCTTTTTTTAAAGTGTCATTTTGAAGTGAAGAGTGATCATTACCACTCTCTAAAGCAGCACCCTGCTCGGTGCCATGTCTTTAAAGATGTTGATGACCTCACTATGACTGATCTGGGTATCTTTTTCTATAGCAAGCAGCAGAAGGTCAGAGAGCTGTTCTCCTTCACACTGACTTCTTAGCTTAGTTTTGATCATTTTCAGCTTTGAAAATGATCTCTCCACAGAAGCAGTTGTCAATGGCAATGCATAGATTTTTATCATCTTCACAAAGGCAGGAAAGATGAGCTGGCCGCTGTTTTCCCTCAGTATGGCAAAGATTTCTTTGAGGTCTTTTGCAGGAAAGCTGGAGTGGAACACCTGTAGGTCTGTCTTCAGCTGGTCCTCGTCTTCTCCATAGAAATCAGAGGATGTGGACTGCTTCTTTGGTTTCTGCGTTTGGCGTGCTTACCCAGTTGGCATGTACCGTTAAGACCTGAATGATTGTAGCACTGGGACTTCCCAGTGTTGAATCTCCTGTTCAGCTCCTCAGTCATAGTGCTCAGTTTGAGTCTGTGGAGTCGTACTTCAGGCGTAGTGTGCTTTTCACCTTTCTGGATACACTGTTGGGCTTTGTTGTAAACGCACTGGCACTTTCCTTTTCCTCCCCTGACCAGGCACTACAGAAGGCACTGGGATGTTGAGACTCTGCCTTCTCTGATGCACATCCAAATATTTCCCCAAACTTCTCCTCAGACCTCATGGTTTGCAATATGTAAAGCACACCATCAATTACCTTGTAGGTAGTGGAGAGGTGCAAGTGTTCTTCCTGCAGAGAATCTGATGCCACAGCAGTGACTTCGGGCACTGGGGTGGCGATTTCCAGGCAGAGAATAAACATGAAGTTGATGGCATTTCTGTACATCTGAGCATCTCCTCTGGTCAGGTTAGGTGGGTCGCTGTCACTGATGTCATCAAGGAGCTTCAAAATAGCTTTCAGATTTCTCTGAAGGGCCTTCAGTGCTTTCTCCCTGCAAGCCCATCGGTATCTCCCAGCTGCTGGAGCTCCATAACACGCTGTCCAGGATACAGGAGACTGCTGCCATTTCACCAAGGCAGCATGGCACTTTGGGGAGCCTGTGCAAAAGGCATACAATTTCTCAACAAGGTTGAGAAATGTCACAAAATGCTTGTTGGACTTTTACGCTTCCACTAGGACCAGATTGAGACAGTGTGCCTTGCAATGCACAAAGAGGGCCTTCTCATTGTGTGCACAGACTCTGGCTTGAAGACCTTTATAAATAGCACTCATATTGGCTGCTCCATCTTATCCCTGGCCATACATATTCTTCAGCTCTAGGCCGTTCTTCTGCAGAAGCGTGAACACAGTTTTCTCCAGCTCCTGGCCTGTAGTTGTGTCAACATGGCAGACCTCACTGAATCTCTCCTTTATTTGCATATGATAAAAATATCGCACTACAAATGCCACTTTTTCTTTGTGTGAAACATCAGAGGTTTCATCAAGTAGGATGGAGTACAGTTCAGCCTCTTTTATTTCACTTTGTATCTCCCTCCTGAAATAAGTACCAAGTGCTGCAATTGTGTCCTTTTGGCTTCTGTTAGAAAGCAGTGACACCTGGGAGCTTGTCTTGGAGACTTTAACTTTGGCAACTTTTGCCATATGTATATTGAGCACACTGTCATACCGGAAACACATCCACCAGTTCAAGGAAGTTTCCACGGTTGTTACTGGACTCGCTCTCAACATGACCTCGGAATGCTTGTCCCTGACGTGCAAGATATACTGTACAATCAATTAATCTTGTTAGGATTTATTATTTATTTTTCTGCCTCAAACTTCCATCTTTACATCTGAAAAAACAAATGCAGACTGGAGGGCCTTTTTTGGACATTGGTTGAGCTGTGTTCCACTTTCTTATGCCATCAGTTGTCCACGCTGTTCTGTTTTTATACTTTTTTTCAGAAAGGAAAAGCCGACAACTAAGACAGTGCATTGAATTAGCAGTGGGAGAGTATTCAAGCCACACATTCCCATGAAACCATTGTTTCTGGAATGACGTTTTTTGGTGGATAGATCAGTGTACCAGCCTCGCCAGTGGACTGTAGCAAACGTTGCTCATTTATTCCTCACACATCTAGGTAGACACGCCCACCTGTGATATCTTAAGGGGCAGATTTCCAAAACGGCTTGTAGTGGCTAATCACACCACACCTGGTGGCTGGCTATGGGACCTTTAAAAAGAAATAAAAAAAACTTTCGGATTTCCTTTTTATTTACAAAAGGGCACTTGATTGGGCCAGGGGACAATGGGCAGGTGCTATAGCATGCCAGAGCACACAATACTACTACTAATACTAAGGAACTACACAACACACTGCTACTACTATCATACTACACAGTACACACTACTACTACTACACACAGTAATACTATACTACTACTACTACTACACACACTACTACTATACTACTACCACTACAACTATACAACTACACACACAATACTACTACTGTACAACTACACAACACAATTCTTCTACTGATGCTACTATTCTTCTACAGTGTTTCTTTCCTTCTATGATTCTCAAGCTTTCTCCCGTCACACTTATAGAATTGTGTAGTGCTTGTATGATAGGGTTATATTTTTTATAAAATATGTAATGTAGTGCTTTTCGTAAACTTTTTTATCCTATTTATTTGTATTATTGTATCTTGTTATCCTTTTAATGTTTAACCCCATGTTTAGATATTATTGTGTCTTGTTTAGTTGTGTAGTATTTATTGTTCTTACCTGCCCAGCGACTACAGGTGGAAAATAGCAGTTTGCCAAAACCTAGTACAATGCATCTCTCCTTGCTCTAAACAAGGTCAATGTTTATTTTGTACATTGTCCCTGTTCAAATAAAGTTAAATTACATTACATTTTACTACTACTACTACTACTACTACTACTACACAAACACTACTACTACTACTACTACACAACACTACTACTACTACTAATATACAACTACACAACACACTGCTACTATACTAATACTACAACTACACAGCACACTGCTACTATACTACTATTATTACTTCTACTTCTACTATACTTCTAATACTATACTTGACCTTCGCGTTGGCCAATACCGGACCAACGCAGTGCTCAGCCTGTGATTGGTTGAAGGTCCTTGGAAACTTCAACCAGTGGAAATCCCCAAAACCGAGATGATCGGTTCACGATATACCGGCATTGCCGAATGTCGCGTTCTTTCAGAATTATTGTCCAGAATTAGAATCCCAGCCTGAACTAACGTCTACGAGGCGAACGTCTCGGTGAGTGAGTCCCGGGGGAGCCGGTTGGTACATGATGCCGTCCTGTATGCAGACTGCCTGCTGCTGGGTGAAACGCTGCAGTGTGACTGCGGGCCGGGCTACATCTGGACCAACGACGTGTGTTACAACACCACCTGCTGCACCGACACCACCTGCACCAAGCCCGTCCTGGGATACGAACCATTGTGCATCCCAAAGTACCCAGGTACCTGGGCACGCACACACACATACATGCACACGTACACACACACACACACGCACACACTCATGCACAGTCACACACACATGCATACAAGCACACACCCACACACAAGCCACATATGCACACACTCACACATACTAACGCACACATGGGACGAAAATTTGAACCAGCCACATGCCGTATGCGGGTAGATTTGTATGCTTGCGGGTAACTTGTGTCACATATCTACATTTGCATATCTAATACATTTGTCATACTCATGCCAGTGCGCTTTCCACACAGTTCCACAACCATACAGTTAGATCCATTTTCACCAAACTAATAGCAGGGGAGAAATGGGCTTTTTCACTCGTTGGCCCCAGACTGTGGAACCAACTCCCCCTCCATGCTAGGCTAGACCCTATCAGGGCCCATTTTCAAATCCCTACTACAACTCATTTATTTCCTCTGGCATTTAACTCTGTATAAGTTCTATTATTGGCTATGGCCTTTTTGTGCTTTAAATTGTTTTTATGATACTTGTGTTTTTATAACTCGATAGCTGATTTGTACAGCACTTTGGTCAGCTGTTGTTGTTTTAAAGGGCTCTAAAAATAAACTTGGAACTTGACTTCTCCAGTGAACCAAGAAGAGCCGGCGCTGTGAAGACAGGGGATTTTACCCCCTCAGTTTCACACGTGCAAGACGGTGAAATTGCAGGGCGTGCCAAGCCGCGACCGAACCGGCTTGGCAGTGTAAAAAGGCCTAATTTTGCAACTCAGTTCCTTGGTATCAACTACTTACAGTATAAATCACTTCTGATGGAAAAATAATGTGTATGAAAAACACTTTTCTTAGCTATTCCTACTATTATATTGTTTAAAATGAACGCATCTATAAAAAAATATTGCGTATATAAAGTGTACACATGAACACCCCCCACCGACACAAACACAAACACATGCACACACGTGAATACACACACACACACACAACCACCCATAAACACACACACACACACACACCACCCATAAACACACACACACACACACACACACATACATATGCACATGAACATCCCGACAAATACACACACATGCACTCACACAAACACACATGCACACACACACTCCAGCACACACAGGGCTGCGTTTGGGATGTGTGCTCACAGTCCTGCTCCACGTCCCCGCCCCCCAGTTCAGATCGTCGGGACGGTGGAGTTGGTGTCAGGTGTGTGGGACGATGCTGCCGAGGCGAAGGTGCGTGCGACTCTTCTTCAGCTAATTCTCTTCGGGATGGATGTGACCTTGATGTGGATGGGATTTCTTCTGTTTCCTGTCTCACGTCTTCTGCTTTCACAGCTCCTCGCCGGCCTGAAGAAGCTGAACGGCTTTGAGACTCTGAACGTCACAACATTACAGAGGTACCCTAACCCCAGAACCTCTAACCTTAACCCTCACACTAGAGGTACCCCAACCCTCACCCTGTTATCACCCTAAACTGGAGGTACCCTAACCCTCACACTATAAGCCCACACCAGAGGTACCCTAACCCTCACACTAGAGGTACCCCAATCCTCACCCTGTTATCACCCTAAACTGGAGGTACCCTAACCCTCACACTATAACCCCACACCAGAGGTACCCTAACCCTCACACTAGAGGTACCCCAATCCTCACCCTGTTATCACCCTAAACTGGAGGTACCCTAACCCTCACACTATAGCCCCAGACCAGAGGTACCCTAACCCTCACCCTATTATCACCCTAAACTGGAGGTACCCCAACCCTCACCCTGTTATCACCCTAAACTGGAGGTACCCCAACCCTCACATTAACGCAGCCACCAACACTAACCGGTAGCTCTTGAATAGATCTAGAACCAGTAGAACAGGACCATTAGCACTAACAAGTAGCGTGGCCTGATGGGGTTGAGGAGGGAGAAGAGGGAGAGTCTTCACAATACAAAGTGTTCTGAAGGTGGTTCTAGGGTCACTGAGTGCCCCCCCCCCCCCCCCCCCACCCCGCTGTGTTTCGTCTCCTCAGCGACTCCATCGCTGACTTTGTGGCCAACGTGAGCGCCGTGTTTGTGACGTCAAAGCTTCAGGAAGTCCTCGAGTTTCTGGAGCTGAACATGGCTGCCTCCATCCTCATGGAGAGCATCGGTGAGCGTCTAACCCCTATCTGCTCCTCAAAGACCTGTGTCTGTACTGTCTAACCCCTACCTGCTCCTTAATGACCTGTCTCTGTACTGTCTAACCCCTACCTGCTCCTTAATGACCTGTCTCTGTACTGTCTAACCCCTACCTGCTCCTCAATGACCTGTCTCTGTACTGTCTAACCCCTACCTGCTCCTTAATGACCTGTCTCTGTACTGTCTAACCCCTACCTGCTCCTAATGACCTGTCTCTGTACTGTCTAACCCCTACCTGCTCCTCAATGACCTGTCTCTGTACTGTCTAACCCCTACCTACTCCTCAATGACCTGTCTCTGTACTGTCTAACCCCTACCTGCTCCTTAATGACCTGTCTCTGTACTGTCTAACCCCTACCTGCTCCTTAATGACCTGTCTCTGTACTGTCTAACCCCTACCTGCTCCTCAATGACCTGTGTCTGTACTGTCTAACCCCTACCTGCTACCTATAAATCTCCTCAACTAGCTTTCCCAATTCATAGTAAAGCCTGCAGCTTTGATTCATTCATATTATTGGATTAATTAACGATACATTTACAATTCTTAGTATGTAGCCTCTGGATGTGGAGAGGGAGAGGTGAAAGGCATTCTAGGTAATGTGGGAACATTAAATATTCGTTGTTTTCTTTGTGAGGGCCAACAAACGCGGGTCGTGAATCTCACTTCATTCTTTTAGCAGCCAAAACGCTGGAAGGAAGCGTGGCCACGATGAGGCCCCAATGTGGGGGCTTCAGACCAATAATCCCAGATGTCATAATCCCCCCCCCCCCCCCAGGGCTGGTGGAGATGACCGCCACGGGCTCACTGGTCTGCTACGACTCCACCCCCATCCTGACCTGCACCTTCAACGAGATCCTGAGCGTGAACATGTGGAGCATGAGCCGGGGGGAGGATTTCGCCGAGCTGGGGAACGGCAGCGTGGCGCAGCTCACCACCTGCGAGACCGCCCTCAGGCCCGCCTGCATCCAGCTGACGCTGAATAAAGTGAACGGGAACTGGGCAGGTGAGGAGGGGGGGAGGGGATGGGCGGGGCAGGTGAGGGGCGCCCAGGGGGGGCAGGTGAGGGGGGGGGAGGGGGCAGGATTGGACGGTTTAATTCAGCTCATAGACACGCCTGATGCTAGCTACCAAACAAACACCTCTAGGTGGACACGCCCACTCGTGATGTCAGCAGAGGCAGATTTTCAAACGGCCCGTAACGGCTAATCACACACACACCTGCTTGTATACTATGTCCCCTTTAAAGAACGCCCACGATAAAACCAGAGCTAACTGCTAGCACGTTCCCACAGGCGTGTTTAAGTGTGAGTTCTCGGAGGGCTCGGTGAAGCACACGGCCCTGTTGGGGCTGAACGTTGCCCTGCTCCCCGACCCCATCGAGATGGTGGTGACCCCCCTGATGGTGGACTGCTCCGAGGGGGAGTCCTCGGTAGACGTCAAGGTCACCACCACCATCGCCCCCACCACGGAGGAATACAAGGTCAAATGGTTGTACCGGGGCATGGAGCAGGCCACCCTGATGCCAATTGGTGAGTACAACACTATTGTTAATATATAAAAAGACAGAAAGAACAGTACGAAATATAAATGTACTGTTAAGTATACGGTATAACTATACAATAGAATTTACAAATTTACAAAAAAAGAATATACAATAACAATTTAAGAGAGGGAACATTTTTTGCAATATCAGTTCAGTCAGTCCGGTCAGAGATTTAAGATTTCATAATAAATATAAATAATATAATATATATATATATATTCATGGAGCAATAGGGGCGACAGGGGGGTTCAGACACTGAGTATCCCCTCGGCGTGGTGCGTGTTCGTAGCAATAGCAACACGTGCCACGCCCTCCAATGGGTGTCAAGTAGTGTACCACAGAGGAAACCAGATTTGTACACTCAAACTCCGGACCACTCTACCAAACCCTTAATAGGATGCAGGGCTAGGACCGACCTGTTTGAACACGTTCTCCTAAGCACTTCATTGAGGTACACCTGTGTGTGCCTCCCTCTAGTGTCGGTAGAGCATCAGCGCTACGTCTTCAACGTCTCCATCAGCTGCGTCAAGAGCGACGAAGCTCACTACGTCAACATCACCTTCAAGAACAAGAAGGACCAGGAGAAGACCCTCCGCCTGGACATCGGGGCCATCTACCGTAAATAGCCTTAACCCTAACTTTTACCTTAACCTTAACTTAACTTTTTGTTTCATCACAGAAACATCGTGGTTCATTTAAGGCACTGCAATCAGCTTCAGGATTGGGATATCAGTTGTAGTATGCATTGTAGTCTTTCCTGTAGTATTACTTGTAGTATAAATTGTATTCTTACCTATTGTATAATTAACAATATTATACCACGGTCTGGGGGGATGCTCGACTCTGATTGGCTGCAGGGTGCGCATTAACTCCTGATATACGGACAAGTAGTTCCAGTCAAATTGTCTGTTCAGCTTTCAAAACGAGTGCTGGTAAATTGTGAAAAATGCATTAAACTGTAATCAGACGATGTGGTTATATGCTATAGACACAGGAGTAACTGTGGTATAAAGGCTGGGACAAATTTCGAATTATAAATATGTGCAATGCATAATGTTAGTTCTTTGGCGCATAGCCGAGCGGACTGATACCTCCCGGTCCGTCCTACTCCCTGGAGGGGTGAACGGGGGTCATGGTCGCTCCAGGAAGTAGTCAAACCCTCAGGCGTTACCAGGGAAACAAAGTTATGGCTTGTGAAAAACTTTATATTTGGATTGTAAAACGCATGAAAATATAAATGAATGGCCTTAATTTATTTTCTTTGGCAAGTGAACGTGGTATAAGCGGAGATTATAGCCCTCCGAGGGGTCCTTTATCAGGGACTAATGGACGACGCGGAGGCGTGAACAGTCCGACGGGTGCCTCCGCGAAGCCGGGTGCCTCGTCGGGCATTGTCCCTTTGTATTACCTGTTGTACAACTTGTAGTCCTACCTGTTGTACAACTTGTAGTCTTACCTGTTTTATAATTTGTAGTATAACTTGTAGTCTAACCTGTAGTCTTACCTCTAGTATAACTTGTAGCAATTACAGCATAACTTGTAGTATAACCTGTAGTTTAACTTGTACAATTACCTGTAGTGTACCTTGTAGTATAGCTTGAAGTATAGATTATGACTTGTAATATCAGTTGTAGTATAACTTGTAGTCTTAGTTGTAGTATAACTTGTAGCATTACTTGTAGTATAACTTGTAGTAATACTTGTAGTATAACCTGTAGTCTTACCTGTAGTATAACTTGTAGTATTCCCTCTTGGTGTTCCTAGCTGGCGCTCCGTTCTGTCAGAAGGAGTTCCTGGGCCTCAGTTGGTGGCCGCGCACCCCAGCAGGGAACTCGGTGTTCAACCGGACGTGTCCCGAGGGCCGTGAGGGCTACGTGTCCCGCACCTGTGAAGGCCCAGCCTGGATGGAGCCCTTCTTCCAGTGCATCTCCACAGATGTGCTGAAGGCCCTGGGCGTGGCTGATGTAACTAACCATCTCTTAACCTAACTACAACTAGTACTATTAACCATCTCTAACCTAACTACAACTAGTACTATTAACCATCTCTTAACCTAACTACAACTAGTACTATTAACCATCTCTAACCTAACTACAACTAGTACTATTAACCATCTCTAACCTAACTACAACTCGTACTATTAAACCATCTCTTTAACCTAACTACAACTAGTACATACTCTAACCTAACTACAACTAGTACTATTAACCATCTCTAACCTAACTACAACTAGTACTATTAACCATCTCTTAACCTAACTACAACTAGTACTATTAACCATCTCTTAACCTAACTACAACTAGTACTATTAACCATCTCTAACCTAACTACAACTAGTACTATTAACCATCTCTTAACCTAACTACAACTAGTACTATTAACCATCTCTAACCTAACTACAACTAGTACTATTAACCATCTCTAACCTAACTACAACTAGTACTATTAACCATCTCTAACCTAACTACAACTAGTACTATTAACCATCTCTGACCTTACTTCAACTAGTACTAGTTGGAAAAAAAAGGAATACTTAAGAAAAGAAATGGAAACTTGAAAAAAAGAATACTTAAAACATAAATAAAACGTGTGAACCTTGTCTGGCAGAGCTTCAAACAAGGCTTCGGCGCGACGCAGATTGCGGCTGAGGGCATCTTCGGGAGTCTGAACAACGGATCCACCAAGAACACGGGCTCCAAGGAGGACCTTGCCGACCTCGGCGCGGGCATCAGCATCCTGAGCACGATGGCCCAGGCCTCGGGAAACGTGGTGCTCCACGACCAGCTGTTCCCTGTGAGTGGGGCGCTGCCAACGGGATCAGTGGTTCAACACTGCCGTTTGCTTTCCCTTAAAAACCACTAAAGCTGGCGAACCTGAAGCAGTCCTGGCACTTAATGTACACAATCTGGCACTTCATGTACACACTTATTGTATGTTGTACATCCTTGCACCACAAATAGTACCTAGCATGGTGTAGCATCTTATCCTAGATATCTCTTTGTGTAAAGGGAGAATGGGTTAACCTAGTGATTGATAGTGCTTGGAACTTGGTTCTATGAAAATCCTTACTGTCCTGACAGTGATATATTTTTTATCTTCTTCTGACAAATGTACTTGTTGCCTCTTTGGATAAAAGCGTTTGCTAAACATCCTGAATGTAAAGGTAATCCCACTGGGACCAGGTGAGCGTTACCTGATATCCTTCTCCCTCTTCCAGGATCTGATCAATGCGGCGAGTAACATGCTGAACCAATCATGGAATGCCGTAAACAATACCGTCCAGAACACCATGTCCACAGAATACCTGGAGTCGATGGAGGGCCTCGTGGAGAACATCCAGGCCAACAACAGCAAGGGCGAGGACTCAGACAACGTCAAGCTGGTCATCTGCCAGGTGGAGGAGGAGGACTGCAGCCAGACGGTGTTCGGCGTGGACGTGGCCGTGAACAACAGCGAGGGCATCATCAAGACCATGGCCGTGAAGAACCTGGCCTACAAGCTGCCCAGAAAGAACAGCAAGAACAGCGTGACGGCCAGCCTGGTGGTGTCGGCCACGCTGCAGAACAGCAGCAGAGAGGCCATCGACATCAAGCTCAACTTCCCCAGGGAGCATCCGGAGTTCAACATAGTTGAATGCGTGTTCTGGAACATCTCGTCCCACCAGTGGTCCGGCGAGGGGTGTCAATTGGTGACCAGCGCGGACGGGAATGAAACTATCTGCGAGTGCAGCCATCTGACGCCCTTCTCCGCCCTGATGTCCAAAACGACCCTGATCCTACCTTTCCTGGACGAGCTCACCTACCTGGGTCTGGGCGTGTCCATCTGCTCCCTGCTGCTCTTCCTCATCATCGAGGCGCTGGTGTGGTCGGCCGTCGTCAAGAGCAACCTCTCGCACTTCCGCCACACTTCCCTGGTCAACATCGCCGTCAGCCTCCTGCTGGCTGACCTCTGCTTCCTGGCCTCCTCCTTCCCCGACAAGATCAGCGAGAACATGTGCCTGGTCTTCACCATCTGCCAGCACTTGTTCTTCCTCACCATGTTCTGCTGGATGCTGTGTCTCAGCGTCATGCTGGTCCACCAGCTCATCTTCGTCTTCAACCCGCTGAGGAAGAGGGTGTTCATGTTCCTGTCCAGCATCGTGGGCTACATCGTGCCCATGCTCATCGTGGGCAGCACCTATGTCTACTACAAGTACACGGGCAGTGACTACCGGAAGAAGGGGACCTGCTGGCTGACATACGAGGGGCTGCTGAGGGGCTCTATCCACGCCTTCCTGCTGCCCGTGGGCATCGTGGTCCTCACCAACCTCTTCTCCATGTGCGTGGTCATCATCACGCTCACCAAGACCGCCGTCCCCGACGACAACAAGTCTGATGCAGACACTGCCAAAAGCATCCTGAAGGTGATGCTGTTCCTCACACCGGCGTTCGGCCTCACCTGGATCCTGGGCTTTGTCATGCTGTTCCTGGGAGACTCCAGCGACGAGGCCTCCGTCGACGGACTCAAGGAGTCCGGCCTCATGATCTTCATCACCTACGCCTTTACCATCCTCAATACCTTCCAGGTGAGCGGGGAACGGTTGTACACAGGGTGTCCGCGCATCCTTAAAAAGTCTTAAAAAGTCTTAAATTCATGTTTCTAAATTGAAGGCCTTAAAAAGTCTTAAATTCGTTACAAATGTCATATGCTGGTCTTAAATACTGTAACTCAAGGTCTTAAATTTGTCGGGGCAGGACTATATGTTTTTTAATTTTTCTCGAGTGACTTTTCAGGAAGGACATGTAGAGAGGCTTCTTTGTTGCTAGCTGCATATATAAACGATTATCTGCGTGCTTGCTAGCTAGTCTGCGACAATGGGTAGGTGCAAATTCAAGGACAGTTGGCTAGAAGACGTCCGTTTCCGAAGTTGGCTCGCGTCTGTTGCCAACCCCCACCATCGCGCATTTTAGGTCTTAAATTCCATTCAAGGTGGTATTAAAAAAAGGTCTTAAAAAGTCTTAAATTTGACTTGATAAAACCTTCAGATACCCTGGTACAGGATACTGCCGCGTCTAGGCAGGCGTCCAAAGCTCCTGGGTTGGTCCCCAGGAAAATAAATCTAGCTATGGGCAAAACGCTGCCCACCTCACCGTGTCCTCAGTCTTAATAAACTACCCCAATTAAATAAGTCGCTTTGGAACAAAGAAACTTTCTTAGTGTCTAAATGACACTATTAACTAGAGTAGATGTCTCAACATTTACCACAAAAAGACCTACGGATCCGTTCCTGAAAAACATCTGGGTTAAATAATGTGTCTCCATTAATTGTGGCCCTCTGTTCCCAGGGTCTGTTTCTGTTCATCACGGGGGTTCTGGCAGAACAAAGGGTAGGATTCAAACACCGTTGATGTGACCACACTGTCTCCCTGTGCATAAGCGCCTCAATACTTGGGCTGCTTTGACGGGGTCGTGACTTTGTGTTTGGTTTGCCGGCAGGTACGGGATGAGGTTCTGAAGCTCATACTGGCCAAGGTGAGAGCGGGTCCGGCAGCAGAACATCTCCATGTGCAAACATCTAGATGCTCATGTTCTCTCTCTCTGCTCCCCAGACGTCATCAGGCGAGAAGAGTAACAACACCACCAACACCTCAAAGAACTGAGGTGGGTGAGGAGGGTGATGCAGGTGACGGAGGCTTGAGGTGGTGTTGATGTTGGTCTAAGTGATGGTGGAGGTAGTGGTGACTGTGTTGGGCGGTGGTGGTGGTTATGATGGTGGGAGTTGGAGGTGGCGGTGATTGTGTTAAAGGTGGTGGAGGCCTCGACGAGACTGTGCTCCTCCATGTGCCAGGGAAAGACTGCCCTCACACGGACTTATTGGTCACTGTCGAGGAAACGGCAGTGTGTTGTATGTCTCGCGCCCTGGCACTTAAGGTACACACTTATTGTGTGTTGTATGTCCTGGCACTTAAGGTACACACTTATTGTGTGTTGTATGTCCTGGCACCTAAAGTACACACTTATTGTGTGTTGTACGGCCTGGCACTTAAGGTACACACTTATTGTGTGTTGTACGGCCTGGCACTTAAGGTACACACTTATTGTGTGTTGTACGGCCTGGCACTTAAGGTACACACTTATTGTGTGTTGTACGGCCTGGCACTTAAGGTACACACTTATTGTGTGTTGTACGGCCTGGCACTTAAGGTACACACTTATTGTATGTTGTACGGCCTGACACTTAAAAATAGTACTTGGTATGGTGTAGCATCTTATCCTAGCGATCTATGTTGTGTACGGGGAATGGGTTAACCTAGTGATGGTTAGTGCTTGGCACGTGGTTCTATGAAAGTCCTTACTGTACCCACAGAGATATGTTGTTGTTTCTCTTTCTTCTGACTAATGTAGTTGAAGGTGGAGGTGGTATCCTCAACATCCTTGTATTATTATCCAACAGGAGGTGATGAAGAGAGCAGGTGGTATTTCAGAGGAGGAGGAGGAAGAGGAGGAGGAGGAAAGCCAACATCTTCTAGTTAATTACGTAGTAGTTCACTCAGTTATCCTTAACCTATTTAAGTGTAGTTATAGTACAAGCTGTAACTGGACTTTAGACATGTACATATCAGAGTCTTTGAAGAAGAAAGAGCAGCTCACTGTGTTTGAATAGAGGATGTAAAAAGGTTTTGTACAGAACACATGAAGTACAAATTATGAGTGCATATACCTGGAATCTAAATGATTTGAATAACTATTTGAATGAGTGTAATGTGATATATGATGCCTAGTATTGAGATATTTGCTATTTAGATCAAATGTTCTGAATACACAGATGCAAAATAAATATCTACTTAGAAGTCGTCATGTCTAAATGTTGTAATCGTTTTAATATTGGAATAGTTTTATCATGGAATATTACTTTGATATTCGAGTAGTTTGTTATAGTCTTTGACAACAACCTGAGCTGATCTGTAAAAAAACTGAAAGCTAACAAGATACGATTAAAGTAGAAATTATATTCATTCCCCTGAGACATCTCATTTTATTCTGTAGATCACAGATTTACAATCAAGACAAATTTACCAAATAAACTGCTGTCAATAAAGTTGATTCCGTCTGAATGTGGTGTGACTGCCTTGTGCCGATGACTTAGTGTTTCGTTTACAAAGGCAGAACTTAAAGCAGAGGATAAAGCTGGGGTATCAAGGGTCAGAGGTTAAAGCTGGGGTATCAAGGGTCAGAGGTTAAAGCTGGGGTATCAAGGGTCAGAGGTTAAAGCTGGGGTATCAAGGGTCAGAGGATAAAGCTGGGGTATCAAGGGTCAGAGGATAAAGCTGGGGTATCAAGGGTCAGAGGATAAAGCTGGGGTATCAAGGGTCAGAGGATAAAGGAGGGGGGGCAGCAAGCTGGACAACAACGACCCATAGATCGTATCATTATATTTCGATTATTAAATCGTTATATTATTATTCTTACATTGTTATATTAATATAATACACACATTGACACACCGACGGCAGAGTCAACCATGCAAGGCGAGGGGGACACTTCAACACTCAGCTAGGAGGAGCTGGGGATTGAACTAGCAACCTTTCGATCGACACCTGCTCTACCTCCTGAGCTAACGATTACATTGTTATATTAATATTATAACGTTGTTCTGCTGCTATATTCACACATGCCTCTGAACGCCACAACACGTCTCCAGAGTGTTGCATGATGGGAGAACGTGACACTCTCAGTGGCCGCCGGGCCGACGCCTCCTGAACATGGCCAGGATGGAGGTCGCCATGACGACGATGCCCGCCACGCCACCGATGACAGCCCCCAGTACGTCGCCATGGTAACGCATCGTGTGACACGTCTCGCCAGTGTAGAAAGTGGCACGACCAGATGCACACCTGTTGTAACGTAACGTTATTATCACCTGTTATAACATAGTGACATCATTAATGTTATTATCAGCTGTTATAACATAGTGACATCATTAACGTTATTATCACCTGTTATAACATAGTGACATCATTAATGTTATTATCACCTGTTATAACATAGTGACATCATTAATGTTATTATCACCTGTTATAACATAGTGACATCATAACGCTATTATCACCTGTTATAACATAGTGACATCATAACGCTATTATCACCTGTTATAACATAGTGACATCATTAACGTTATTATCACCTGTTATAACATAATGACATCATTAATGTTATTATCACCTGTTATAACATAGTGACATCATTAATGTTATTATTACCTGTTACAACATAGTGACATCATTAATGTTATTATCACCTGTTATAACATAGTGACATCATTAATGTTATGATCACCTGTTATAACATAGTGACATCATTAACGTTATGATCACCTGTTATAACATAATGACATCATTAATGTTATTATCACCTGTTATAACATAGTGACATCATTAATGTTATTATCACCTGTTATAAAATAATGACATCATTAATGTTATTATCACCTGTTATAACATAGTGACATCATTAATGTTATTATCACCTGTTATAACATAGTGACATCATTAACGTTATGATCACCTGTTATAACATAGTGACATCATTAATGTTATTATCACCTGTTATAACATAGTGACATCATTAACGTTATGATCACCTGTTATAACATAATGACATCATTAATGTTATTATCACCTGTTATAACATAGTGACATCATTAATGTTATTATTACCTGTTACAACATAGTGACATCATTAATGTTATTATCACCTGTTATAACATAGTGACATCATTAATGTTATGATCACCTGTTATAACATAGTGACATCATTAATGTTATTATCACCTGTTATAACATAGTGACATCATTAACGTTATGATCACCTGTTATAACATAGTGACATCATTAATGTTATTATCACCTGTTATAACATAGTGACATCATTAATGTTATTATCACCTGTTATAACATAGTGACATCATTAACGTTATGATCACCTGTTATAACATAGTGACATCATTAACGTTATGATCACCTGTTATAACATAATGACATCATTAACGTTATGATCCCTTTTTAGAACAGTGACATTATTAATGTTATTATTACATTTTAATGTTGGAAATCTTTTTTAGATCATGCCTTCATTTTAGTTTGTTGGTTTTCCTGTGAGGGTACCTACCACACACACACACACACACACACACACACACACACACATCACCTGCAGCTTGCAGTGCCGTGTGTGTTGACACACACCCCTCGGTGGAGGCAGGGGTTGGGGGAGCAGGGGTCCCCGCTGGCCGCACGCCGCTCCCGGGCCCGCCCCCCGTCCTGCCCTCGGACTGGCTCCGCCCCTGTGATGTCACCAGGGTCTGTGATGTCATCAGGGTCTGTGATGTCATCAGTACGCGCTGCTGGCCCCTCCTCGGTACGGAGGAGGTGGGTCAGGTCTGAGGAGACAGCGGGGGCATGGAGATATACAGTTATATACATGTATATACATGTATATACATGTATATAATGGATTGATATATGTATATACATTCTGAATTTTTGCAGCCATTGGACCTTAAAGGCTTAAAGAGGCTTAACGAGGCATAACAAGCCTTAACGAGGCGTAATGAGGCGTAACAAGGCTTAACGAGGCATAACAAGCCTTAACGAGGCGTAATGAGGCGTAACGAGGCTTAACGAGGCGTAACAAGCCTTAACGAGCGATACCTGAAAGATATAGCGAACGCTTTGTTTGACCTAAACGATCCAAACTGTGGAGAGCGGTCAGAGGTCAGAGGTCAGATGTGGGTCAACAGGTCAACAGGAAGCCAGGTACCGCTGAAGTCGGCGGTGATGATGAGGTCATCGTTCTTCAGGAAGCTCCGCCTCCCAAGCTGCTCGTGGGACATGAAGGTGGACCAGCCAAAGTCTTTGCCGCGGTAACAGCTGCAGGTGGGGTCCCAGGTGGCTCTGGAGGTCGCGGTGGGTCTCTCCCAGGGCCCCGCAGCCTCTGGGGTCAGAGGTCAAACACTTTAATATCGAATGTCTAATGATATTAATGTTATGTATCATTTCCCTCGCAGTAATTAGCTTAGTATGATGTTTGGGGCGTGTTAGTGGGTGGGGCTAGTCAGTGGGCGGGGCCGGTCAATGGGCGGGGCCGGTCAGTGGGCGGGGCCGGTCAGTGGGCGGGGCCGGTCAGTGGGCGGGGCCGGTCAGTGGGCGGGGCCGGTCAATGGGCGGGGCCGGTCAGTGGGCGGGGCCGGTCAGTGGGCGGGGCCGGTCAGTGGGCGGGGCCGGTCAATGGGCGGGGCCGGTCAGCGGGCGGGGCCGGTCAGCGGGCGGGGCCGGTCAGTGGGCGGGGCCGGTCAGTGGGCGGGGCCGGTCAGTGGGCGGGGCCGGTCAGTGGGCGGGGCCTGTGTACCGGTGGTGAAGCTTTGGCTGGAGGACATGGTGTGCGTGGCATCGGCGTCCTGGTCCACCACCGTGACCGTCACCTGCCGGTGCAGCGCCGGCCACTCCATCACCGCGTCGTCCGGCCCGGAGCACAGGTGGACGGTCAGGGCCAGGTGGTCCCGGTGGGAGGGGTCAAAGCCCCGGGGGTAGAGGCGGAGCCCGAAGGAGTAGCCCTCGGGGCTGGAGTAGCAGCGGCTGGTGTGGGCCTCGCCCGGGGCCACGCCCACCAGCGAGAAGTCCGGGATCTGCCAGACGGCGCTCGGGCAGACGGTCTCGCTGAGCGTGATGTCATCGAGCGAGATGGCGCCCGTGGAGGAGGCGGAGCCCCGCACGCCCTGGAAGAAGTAGCGGAACTTCTCCGTCTGCCGCAGAGTCACATGGGCCAGGTGCCAGCGGCCCGACCCGTCACCTGGGGAGGGAGGGGGGTTACCTGGGAGGGGGTGTGTTACCTGTGATGTGTGTGTGTTACCTGTGATGGTGTGTGTGTGTGTTACCTGTGATGTCTGTGTGTGTATTACCTGTGATGTGTGTGTGTTACCTGTGATGGTGTGTGTGTAACCTGTGATGTGTGTGTCTGTGTGTGTTACCTGTGATGATGTGTGTGTTACCTGTGATGTCTGTGTGTGTATTACCTGTGATGATGTGTGTGTTACCTGTGATGGTGTGTGTGTGTGTAACCTGTGATGTGTGTGTTTACCTGTGATGTGTGTGTGTGTGTGTTACCTGTGATGTGTGTGTGTGTGTGTAACCTGTGATGTGTGTGTCTGTGTGTGTGTTACCTGTGATGATTGTGTGTGTTACCTGTGATGGTGTGTGTGTGTAACCTGTGATGTGTGTGTTACCTGTGATGTGTGTGTGTGTGTGTGTTACCTGTGATGTTTGTGTGTGTGTGTTACCTGTGATGTTTGTGTGTGTGTTACCTGTGATGATGTGTGTGTTACCTGTGATGGTGTGTGTGTGTGTTACCTGTGATGTCTGTGTGTGTATTACCTGTGATGTGTGTGTGTTACCTGTGATGGTGTGTGTGTAACCTGTGATGTGTGTGTCTGTGTGTGTTACCTGTGATGATGTGTGTGTTACCTGTGATGTCTGTGTGTGTATTACCTGTGATGATGTGTGTGTTACCTGTGATGGTGTGTGTGTGTAACCTGTGATGTGTGTGTTACCTGTGATGTGTGTGTGTGTGTTACCTGTGATGTGTGTGTGTGTGTAACCTGTGATGTGTGTGTCTGTGTGTGTTACCTGTGATAATGTGTGTGTTACCTGTGATGGTGTGTGTGTGTAACCTGTGATGTGTGTGTTACCTGTGATGTGTGTGTGTGTGTGTGTGTTACCTGTGATGTTTGTGTGTGTGTGTTACCTGTGATGTTTGTGTGTGTGTTACCTGTGATGGTGTGTGTAACCTGTGATGTGTGTGTGTGTGTTACCTGTGATGTGTGTGTGTGTTACCTGTGATGGGGTGTGTGTGTTACCTGTGATGGTGTGTGTGTTACCTGTGATGGGTGTGTGTGTTACCTGTGATGGTGTGTATCTTGCGGACCCTGCGGACCGCCCCGGTGCCGTCGTCGGTGCGGACCCAGACCACCAGCTGGTCCCCCGCCGTGAGGCCGGTCCGGTAGAAGAACTGGAGGCACTGCTGGTCCCGGCGGGGGTGCAGGACCCGGGACTCCAGCAGGGCGCTGGCCCCCGCCGGACCCCCCGCCACATCGAAGCTCATGAAGTATCCCGCATCTAGAGACACACACACACACACACACACACACATGGACAGACACACACACACGGGCAGACACATACACGCACACAAAAAAATATAAACACAACCCCGCAACAAGACCAGAACCAACGCCCCACAGTTTAAAAGACTGTGGGGATGTTTACATAACCACCTCATTTGAATGTTGGCATTTGGTTGTGTGTGTGTGCGTGTGTGTTTGTGTGTGCACGTGTGTGTGTGTGTGTGTGTGCGCGCGTGTGCGTGTGCATGTGTGTGCGCACGTGCGTGCGTGCGTGCGTGCGTGCGTGCGTGCGTGCGCGCGTGCGTGCGTGCGTGCGCGCGTGCGTGTGTGTGTGTGTGTGTGTGTGCACCTTGGCAGCGGCCCAGCAGGGTGTGGTCGGGCTGGGCGGGGGTGCTGAGTGTCTGGATCCAGTCTGCGTGGTCCTTCTGGTTCTGGATCATCCCACAGATGTTGATGAGCTCAAAGGAGCACTGGTCCAGTAGGGTCAGGCTCTGGGCTGCACAGGAAACCAGTCCACACTCCCACTATGACCTCCTCATCCCCTATGTCCTGATAATCCCCCTATAATCCTTGATAATCCCCTATAATCCCTCCCTGATAATCCCCTATGTCCTGAAAATCCACTATGTCCTGATAATTCCCTATGTCCTGATAATCCCCTATACCCTGATAATCCCCTATGTCCTGAAAATCCACTATGTCCTGATAATCCCCTATGTCCTGATAATCCCCTATACCCTGATAATCCCCTATGTCCTGATATCCCCTATACCCTGATAATCCCCTATGTCCTGAAAATCCTCTATGTCCTGATAATCCCCTATGTCATGAAAATCCTCTATGTCCTGATAATCCCCTATGTCCTGATGATCCCCTATATCCTGATAATCCCCTATGTCCTGATAATCCCCCATGTCCTGATAATCCCCTATGTCCTGATAATCCCCTATATCCTGAAAATCATCTATGTCCTGATAATCCCCTATGTCCTGATAATCCCCAATATCCTGATAATCCCCCATGTTCTGATAACCCCCTATGTCCTGATAATCCCCTATATCCTGATAATCCCCCATGTCCTGATAACCCCCCATGTCCTGATAATCCCCCATGTCCTGATAATCCCCCATGTCCTGATAATCCCCTATGTTTTTAGAATCTAGACTATCCTATTCCCCTATATTCATAATCTTGAGTTTCCTGCATGGATACGTGCGCGCGCGCGTGTGTGTGTGTGTGCTTGCTCACCACAGTCGTACATGCGGTTGAGCCGGGTGAGGTCGGTGGCGCTGAAGTCGAGGCGCTGGCCAATGAGGGCGTTGAAGGCAGGGATGGCGGTGGTGATGGTGGGCACTGAGGGGTCCTTGTTGAAGGAGAACGGCCGGTAGTGCATGATGGACTCGTAGTCGTACGCCGTGTTGAGGTCCGTGATGAAGTCGTCCTCGTACTTGTTGAAGTTGTGCTCCTTCCCTGCAGGGAGAACGGGTCAGGAACGTTCTGCTGTCAGGAACGTTCTGCTGTCAGGAACGTTCTGCTGTCAGGAACGTTCTGCTGTAGAACCGCCGCTCTATTCTGGGAGGACACAGGACAACCTTACAACTAACCCGCTCTAGTCTAGTGTAACTAACCTACTCTAGTCTAGTTTGACTAACCTACTCTAGTCTGGGCTAACTAACCTACTCTAGTCTAGTGTGACTAACCTACTCTAGTCTGGGCTAACTAACCTACTCTAGGCTAACCAACCTACTCTAGTCTAACTAACCTGCTCTAGTCTAGTGTAACTAACCTGACCTAGCCTATTCTAACTAATCTACTCTAGTCTAGCTAACCTGCTCTAGTCTAGTGTAACTAAGCTGCGCTCGTCTACCTGACCTAGTTTAAGGGAGGTTCCACAGACCTTCCAGGATCTGGTCCCACCAGATGTGGACGTAGTTGTCCCGGTCGGCGCGGGACTGTTCGTGGTAGAAGCCCAGCGCGTGCAGCAGCTCGTGCTCCACGATGGCGCGCGTGTCGCAGCCAGCCCCGATGGACACGTTCTGGCCCTTGGCGTGGCCTTCCTTTAAGTCCCCCACGAAGGACCAGCACCTGGGGAGGACAGCTGCTGTGAGGTGGGTACCAGGAGACTGGTTCTGTGAGACCGGTACTGTGAGAGCTGTACTGGGAGACGGGTGCTGTGGCATTACAGGCTTTATGTTTTTAACTCTTATAAATCTTCTTTAGTGGTGTTGCAGGTAAAATTGCGTAGTTTAAAGTGCTGGTGTAAAAGTGTGTAGTTTAAGGTGCAGGAGTTGTAGGTTAAACTGCGTAGTTTAAGGTGCTGGTGTAAAAGTGTGTAGTTTAAGGTGCAGGAGTTGTAGGTTAAACTGCGTAGTTTACGGTGCTGGTGTTGCAGGTTGAGTAGTTTAAAGTGCTGGTGTTTGCAGTTTATTAATGAGTAGTTAAAAGGTGCTGGTGTTGCAGGTTGTAGTGTGTAGTTTAAGGTGCTAGTGCTGCAGGTTGTACGGCATAGTTCAAGGTGCTGTAGTCCGTAGTTTAGGGTGCTGGTTTTGTAGTGAGTAGTTTAAGGTGCTGATGATGCAGGTTGCAGTGTGTGGTTTAAGGTGCAGTAGCTGCAGGGTGTAGTGCATAGTTTAAGGTGCTGTATTGCGTAGATTGAGATGCTGGTGTTGTAGGGTGAAGTGCGTAGTTTAAGGTGCTGGTGTTGCAGGTTGCAGTGTGTGGTTTAAGGTGCAGTAGCTGCAGGGTGTAGTGCATAGTTTAAGGTGCTGTATTGCGTAGATTGAGATGCTGGTGTTGTAGGGTGAAGTGCGTAGTTTAAGGTGCTGGTTTGCAGGTTAAACTGCATTAGTTTGTAGTGCTGGTATTGTAGGGTGTAGTGCGTAGTCTAAGGTGCTGGTGTTGTAAGTTGCAGTGAGTAGTTTAAGGTGCTGGAGTTGTAAGTTGTAGTGAGTAGTTTAAGGTGCTGGAGTTGCAGGTTACGTAGTTTAAGGTGCTGGAGTTGTAAGTTGTAGTGAGTAGTTTAAGGTGCTGGAGTTGCAGGTTACGTAGTTTAAGGTGCTGGAGTTGCAGGTTGTAGTGCGTAGTTAAATGCTGGTGTTGCAGGTTGCGTAGTCTAAGGTGCTGGTATTGTAAGTTGTAGTGCGTAGTTTAAGGTGCTGGTGTTGCAGGGTGAAGGGCGTAGTGAAGTGCTGGTGTTGCACGTTGCGTAATTTAGTGCTCCTACCCGGACAGCTTGGTGAAGGACAGGTATGAGGCTTCTCCTTCGTAGGGTTTGAAGTCCACGCAGGACTTGAGGCGGTAAGCCTCCATGGCCTGCAGGATCACCCCCTTGGCGTTCAGGTCTGTGGGGGCGACAGCGGTCAGGGGGGTTGGGGGCGGCGTGCTCACGGGTTAGTGTCCACGGGATTATCACCGCTTACCTAGAGAGTCGGTCAGGATGTAGGGGATGGGGAAGGTCCAGCGCATTGTCTCGTTCAGGATGGCGTTCCTCCGGGGCTGGAAACACAAACAAACACAACATATAACACAATGTAACACAATAAACACAAATATACAAAACATAACACACTGTACACATGCACAACCTCCTGGGCTGGAAACACAAACATACACAACATATATAAAAACATAAACAAAATGTAACATAGTGTACACATACACAAACCACCAAGTATATAAGACTATCCTCCAGGTACAAACACACCTTAGAAACACAAACATCCACCCATACAAACGACGACATTAAAGGCCGTCCTCCAGACAAACTGACCAAACAACAACAACAACAGCAAACAAAGATCTGTGTGTAGGATTCACTCACATCCCCGGCGATGTCTCCCTGGAACAGGTGATCAAGATCTGCAGAAACACAAAACGAACCCCAGAGCTGTCAGAACCACAACGGCCGAGCCGAGGGAGTGAAGTTGGAAAAGAGCTAAGTTAATTTAGTTAGTTAGTTAAGTTAAGGTAGTTAGCAGACCTCTGTTGATCTCTGGGATGTCGTCCCGTAGATCTCCTTTATCTGCATCCCCTCCTGACACACACAAAAACACATACACAGACACACACACACACACACGCACACAAACATACACACACAGACAAACCCACACAAACACAAACAGACAAAAACACACACAAAAATACACAATCACACACAACGCTACCTCAGAAAACCGTTGGGTTTGCATGCAGTAAGTTGAGAAGATGAACCATTGCCCCCTCTGTACCGACCGTAGCCCTGGGGGGCAGCATGCACCTGGAAGATAAGAGAGCAGTCAGTTGCAGCTCGGCAAACCTGTTAAAGGGCACAGGGTTTGGGCTGTAAACCTGGGGTACCGTCAGTAGCAGCAGAAGCCCGAGCAGGGGAGAGCTCCTCCAAGCAGCGCCCATGCTGAAGTCCGGAGGCTGAGTGGAACGATGTTTTGCTCATCACGCCAACATCCCATAAAGAGATGCAAACTTTGATCGGGCAATCTGCGCCTGTAATGAGTAACAGGGAGGCGGTGCACGCTTATGTAGCTCACCTGTACCCTCACATTCACCTGACGCTAATGCAGGTCACCTGGAGATCACCTGTACTCTCACATTCACATTCACCTGGAAGCTAACGTTGCTCATCTGTTCCCATTTTACATTTAGGGGATTTTGCTGACGCTTTCATTCAAGGTGACTTACGACCATTTATTCACACATTCACACACACCGACGGCAGAGTCGACCGCGCAAGGCGACAGCCAGCTCATCAGGGGCAGTCAGGGTGAGGCGTCTCGCTCAGGGACGTCTCGACACTCAGCTAGGAGGAGCCAGGGGATCAAACTAGCATCCTCTCGGTGAATAGTCAACCCGTTCTGAGCTACTGTCGCCTCTCACCTTCACCTGATGCTAACGTAGCGCTTCTGTACCGTCATCCTGTCTTATCAGATTGATGCTAATCTGGCTAACCTTCCTTTATTATGTTTTTTATAAACTCTATATTGCGGTCCTCATAGTCAGCATTTTAAACAGATTTGAAAGCCACTAAATCATCTTTAATGAGCTGTCTTTGATGGCTGAACGGTGTTATGAATAACTAGTTAAGCGTGAGGCTGATAAGAATCTACTTTAAGGAGGTAAAGTTAATCAATCCCAATAAACAACCCAACTATACACGCTACATGAAGGTTTTTTTATAATACAATTATTGTTTGACCTCATCTAATTATACTACTGCATTATATTAAAAGCGTTACGTTATACTGGGCACAAAAAGAACAACCAGCTTCAGTTGTTGAAATCCGTTGATTAATATTGTTTAGGTTAACCAAAGGACACTAGTGGATATTATATTTTTGGAGTAGGCTCGTCTCTAACACCTGGAGGTGCTGAGACGGCGTGCACCTTGACAGTAAAAACCTGCTGAGTCTGAACTCTGGACACGTGGGTAGAGCCTGATGTCAAAGGTCAATGCTTTATAGGGTTTTCTCCACCCTTTATTCAGAGAAACCAAGGGACTAAATGAGATTCAGTGCCTGGCTCAGGGGACACTGGGCCCATCGCTAGAGCCAAAGGTCTTGTTGTTCCCGGGGGTTGAACCCACAACCCCGCAATGAGGAGGTGGCTTTGAGTTGGAAACTTCCACGACGTGGGAGTTTTGAGCTTTATTTAAAATCAGGAATTCAAACGTTTACCACAGCTTTTATTCATATGCATATCTGCTCTGGTGTATTTCTCCTCTTAGCATCTTTTATTTATGGTCTTATTTTAATGTTTTGATTCCTGCCCATTGGGAGCAATATGATTGGCTGTTGTGTCTGGAGGGGGTGGTAGGAATAATCTGAGTCCCATGACCCTGAGATGTTCTGTAGCATGGAAGGACTGCAGGCCAACAGAAGAATCATTAACACTTTAATGAGGTTTAATCAGTGGAGAGAACACGTAACTCTGAAGTAACACATCAACCCTCCTCATTCTCCACCAGGAGAAGAAAAACAAGACATTTAGGTTCAGATTCAAGACTCCCGGTCCATCTCGACTCAGCTCCACGTCATGTTTCTAGACCCAGAGCCACCATGTTTCTAGACCCAGAGCCATCATGTTTCTAGACCCAGAGCCATCATGTTTCTAGACCCAGAGCCATCATGTTTCTAGACCCAGAGCCATCATGTTTCTAGACCCAGAGCCACCATGTTTCTAGGCCCGGATCACACTGAAACAGGCCACATGTATGCACATGATTTGCCTTTGTAGATGTATTTAAAGAAATGATTGGTCTATAGATTTACATTATTTGTGTGTTGTGTGTCCAAGAGCAACACGTCTGGTTTCGCTGCCACAGAAACAATTCTGGGATCTGGTGAAAAAAACACAACAAAATAACATGATAAGTGTGTGTGTGTGTGTGTGTGTGTGTGTGTGTGTGTGTGTGTGTGTGTGTGTGTGTGTGTGTGTGTGTGTGTGTGTGTGTGTGTGTGTGTGTGTGTGTGTGGTTGTGTGTGTGTGTGTGTGTGTGTGTGTGTGTGTGTGTGTGTGTGTGTGTGTGTGTGTGTGTTTTACCCGCCTCCTAGACCTCTCTGGGCTGGATGGGGACCTCTGTATTCACCAGGGACGTTATGTCTGCAGAAACAGAGATCATCACATCTCTTTTCAACACAGGAACCCCAAACCTTCGCTACCTGTCTGTCTGCTATCAGCCTCTCTGTTACCTGTCGGTCTGCTACCTGCCTGTCTTCTACCGGCCTGTCTACTACCTGTCTATCTGCTACCAGCCTTTTTGCTACCTGTCTGTCTGCTACCTGTTTGAACTTGTCTGTCTCTCTGACCTGTCTCTCTACCCATCAGCATCCTGCCTCCTGTCTGTCCTATCCCGTCAGACCCCAAACCTCCCGTCTCACAGCGTGGGCAGCTCACCCTCGAAGTCCACGAGGATGATGAGGTCGTCGTTCTTCAAGTAGCTGCGGCGGCGCAGGTCGAAGTGCTTCACAAAGTTCCTCCACCCCCAGGACGGCCCGCGGTAGCATCCGCATGCCGGGTCCAGCGTGCCCACCTTGGACGGGTCGTCCCACATCAGCCTCCCGTCGGTCACTGGGAGGGAAGAACGCAGACGTAAGGGGGTCTTCTAGCCGTAGCTAGCGGCTAGCAAGAGCCGAAGCTAGCGGCTAGCATAAGTAATGATGTAGAGTAACACAGCAACAGACACACACAACCTGTAGATCTTGCTTAGTGGGGACTCACTGGTCCTCACTACTACAGACTAGATAAACACACAATCTGTAGACCCTGCAGTGGGGACTCACAGGTCTTCATGTCGGTGGTGAGGCTGCGTGCGGTGGACATCCTCTGGGTGACGTCGGGGTCCTGGTCCATCACCACCAGTCGGGCCTGCCGGTTGACGGCCGGCCAGTCCATCACCACGTCGTTGGTGCCGCTGACCAGGTGGAAGTACAGCCCAGTGTAGTCGCCACTGTAGTCACTGTAAGTGGAGCGCGGTACGACTTGCACGCTGAAGGCGTACCCCTCGGGGCTGTAGAAGGGCGGGCTGTTGATGGGGGTGGTGGCGTCCGCCCCCTCCATGATGCGGGAGAAGTTCTGGATCCGCCAGACGGCGGCGGGGCACGCCGTCTCCGTCAGCGCCACGTCGTCCACGAACACGCCGCCCGCCGTGGGCGTGGCCCCGCCCCGCACCGCCTGGAGCGAGTAGCGGAACTTCACCGTCGACGCCACGGGAACGTGAGCAATCTTCCAGGAGTGGTCAGAGTTGGCTGGAGGAAACGGGAAGGGAATCTGTGAAGGACTGATCATATCAAGGACCTCTAGCTGCCTAGGCCCTAGAGCCTGTCCTAGCCTCCTAGACCCTAAACCCTTTCCTATCTGGCTAGGCCCTAGACCCTGCCCTAGCGTCCTAGACCCTAGACTCTGCCTTAGCCTCCTAGACACTAGACCCTATCCTAGCCTCCTAGACCCTAAACCATGTCCTTGCTGCCTAGACCCTAAACCCTGACCTAGCTGCCTAGACCCTGTCCTAGCCTCCTAGACCATAGATCCTGGCCTAGGCTCCTACACCCTGTCCTTGCCTCCTAGACCCTAACCCCTGTCCTTGCTACCTAGACCCTAAACCCTGCCCTAGCTGCCTAAACTCTAACCCCTGTCCTAGCTGCCTAGACCCTAGACCCTGTCCTAGACTCCTAATCCTTAAAACCCGTCCTAGCTGCCTAGACCCTCAACATGGACATGGCCAGTTAGTTAGCATTTAAGTTAGTAGTTAGGTTAGTTAACTTGGTGATTAGTAGTAGTTCCCTCAGGACCTCTCAAACCCTTCAAATGTGTTCATCAGAAATGTCACGTCGGACATCTGCAGCTTGTTAGCCAGCAGAGTCCCGCCCCGGGTTCCAGTACAGATTCCGCCTCAGGACCCAGAGCAGAGTCCCTCCCAGTACCCTGATCCCGCCTGGGACCCAGTACAGGGTCCAGGCCTGTGAAGCACCAGGCCCCCCATGGTCTCTCCAAAGGGTCTCACCTTGGAAGGTGTGGACCTTCCTCATCTTGCGGATGGCGCCGTTGCCGTCGTCCTTCTTGAGCCAGACCACCAGGCGGTCCTGGGGGTGTCCGGTCATCTTGTAGAAGAACTGCAGGCACTGGCCCGTCCTGCGGGGGTAGAGGGTCCGGGACTCCAGCAGGGCGGAGGTCTGGGGGGGGCCCGACGACGTGTCGAAGTACATGAAGTGACCGGCGTCTGGAGACAGCGAGACGACGTCATCATGACGTCATGATGACATCACGATGACATCACACATCACCTGATGGTTTAGTTTAGTGGTGTAGTATTTAGGGTGTAGTTGAGTGGTTAGTAGAAGGAGGTGTAGTTTAGTGGTGGGGAGATGTAGTTCAGTGGTGTAGTTGTGTTTTGGTGTAGTATAGTGGTTAGTAGTTAGGGAGCTGTAATTTAGTGGTGTAGTTTAGTGATGGGGAGGTGTAGTTAAGTGGTGTGGTAGTTGGGATGTGTAGTTTAGTGGTGATGTAGTAGTAAGGTGTAGTTTAGTGGTGACGTAGCAGTTAGGTGTAGTTTAATGGTGTAGTAGTAGTTAGGTGTAGTTTAGTTGTAAGTAGTTAGGAGGTGTAGTTTAGTTGTGTAGTTTAGTGGTGGGGAGGTGTAGTTCAGTGGTGTCGTAGTATTTAGGTGTAGTATAGTGGTGTAGTAGTATTTAGGTGTAGTTTAGTGGTGTAGTAGTTGGGAGGTGTAGTTAAGTGGTGTAGTAGTATGTAGGTGTAGTTTAGTGGCTAGTAGAAGGAGATGTAGTTTAGTGGTAAGGAGGTGTAGTTTAGTGGTGGGGAGGTGTAGTTCAGTGGTGTAGTAGTATTTAGGTGTAGTATAGTGGTTAGTAGTTAGGAGGTGTAGTTAGTAGTGTAGTTTAGTGGTGGGGAGGTGTAATTTAGTGGTGTGGTAGTTGGGATGTGTAGTTTAGTGGTGATGTAGCAGTTAGGTGTAGTTAAGTGGTGATGTAGCAGTTAGGTGTAGTTTAGTGGTGTAGTAGCAGTTAGGTGTAGTTAAGTGGTGATGTAGCAGTTAGGTGTAGTTTAGTGGTGTAGTAGCAGTTAGGTGTAGTTTAGTGGTGTAGTAGCAGTTAGGTGTAGTTTGGTGGTGTAGTAGCAGTTAGGTGTAGTTAAGTGGTGATGTAGCAGTTAGGTGTAGTTTAGTGGTGTAGTAGTTGGGATGTGTAGCTGAGTGGTGGCGTAGCAGTTAGGTGTAGTTTAGTGGTGTAGTAGCAGTTAGGTGTAGTTTGGTGGTGTAGTAGCAGTTAGGTGTAGTTAAGTGGTGATGTAGCAGTTAGGTGTAGTTTAGTGGTGTAGTAGTTGGGATGTGTAGCTGAGTGGTGGCGTAGCAGTTAGGTGTAGTTTAGTGGTGTAGTAGTTAGGAGGTGTGGTTTAGTGGTGACGTAGCAGCCGGAGACCCGTCGGGTGGTGCACCTCTGCAGCGGCCCATCAGAGTGTGGTCCTCTGCCCCCGGCCGGCTGGCGGTGTGGACCCAGTCTCCGTCGTCAGAGGGGCTCTGGATCATCCCGCACACGCTGTCCGTCTCGAAGGCACACTGGTCCAATAGGGTGAGGGGGCCGGCTGGGGGTGGGACAGCAGCTCATTGGTCGAGGGAAAGTATAAAGTATAAAGAGCTTCACAGAACTCTAGTCTCTAGAGCTCAGACCTCTAGTCTCTAGAGCTCACAGACCTCTAGTCTATAGAGCTCACAGACCTCTAGTCTCTAGAGCTCATAGACCTCTAGTCGCTAGAGCTCATAGACCTCTAGTCTGTAGTCTCTGAAGCTCACAGACCTCTAGTCTATAGAGCTCACGGACCTCTAGTCGCTAGAGCTCATAGACCTCTAGTCTCTAGAGCTCACAGACCTCTAGTCTCTAGAGCTCACAGACCTCTAGTCGCTAGCCTCTAGAGCTCACAGACCTCTAGTCTCTAGAGCTCACAGACCTCTAGCCTCTAGAGCTCACAGACCTCTAGTCTCTGCTCACAGACCTCTAGTCGCTAGCCTCTAGAGCTCACAGACCTCTAGTCTCTGCTCACAGACCTCTGGTCGCTAGCCTCTAGAGCTCACAGACCTCTGGCCTCTAGGCCTTCTACTCACAGCAGTTGTACATGCGGTTGAGCCGGAGCACGTCCAGGCGGCTGAAGTCCAGGTACTGGCCGATGATGTTGAAGAAGGCGGGGATCTTGGTGGTGACGGTGGGGGCCGAGGGGTCCTTGTTGAAGGAGAACGGCCGGTAGTGCATGATGGACTCGTAGTCGTATGCCGTGTTCTGGTCCGTGATGAAGTCGTCGTTGTACTTGTTGAAGTTGTGCTCCATTCCTGTGTGGGAGAAGGTTGGTCGTTAAGGGCGATAGGTCTGAGGCTCACTCAGGGGAGCTGGTCTCCAGAGGACACCCACCTGGGATGACCTGGTCCAGCCAGATGTCCACGTAGTCGTCGCGGTCCGTCCGGGACTGCTCGTGGTAGAAGCCCAGCGCATGCAGCAGCTCATGCTCGATCACGGCCTTGTGGTCGCAGCCGTCGCCCAGAGACAGGATCTGCCCATTCTGCTGGTCTCCCACGCTGGAGAAGCACCTGGAAGGAGAGCCCACCAGCAGAAGGGGTTGAGGCGTCGGCGCCACCCCAGGGCTCCGCTGGGAACACCACCGGGGTCCCCGTCGGCAGCACACACACTTGTCACTCCACAGGGCTGGTCAATAAGGAGTCACGTTCACTCCCACAACATCAGAGAGTAATCTACGTATAAGGAACTGAAGTGCTGAGCCGTGGGCTTCTCCCAGCGACCACCTGAGGGACCAGTTCCCCGTGGATCGTGGTCTGGGCACTGAGGTTAGGTCTAGTTCACTTGTCCCTGGTCCCCAGGCTGGTTTCTGGTAGGCTGCAGTACTGGTCTTCATGCTGGTTCTCTAGTACTGAGCCTCTGGTTCGGGTCTCTATAAAGGTTTCACATACACACAGTACGTAAGGTGGAAGGGAGGTAGACTTGCCCGCCTCTCTTCTCAAACTTGATGAAGGTCTTCTCTCCCTCGTAGGGCTTGAAGTCCACGCAGGACTTGAGGCGGTACATCTCGAAGGCCTGATGGACGCAGCCCTTCGCATTCAGGTCTGAGGAGCAGGAGAACCGTTAGCATGGGAGCCATGTAGCGCTCAATGCTAACCTCTCGGGAGGAGGGCTAGGTGCGTTAGGGTGAGGGTTAGAGGTCAAGGGTTACAGCTAGGGCTAAGGGTTAGGAATTAAAGATAATGGGTTTGAGGTAGGGTTAAGGGTTAGAGTTTAAGGGTGAAGTCTTAGAGGTTAGGGTTAAAGGTTAGAGGTAGGGTTAAGGGTAAAAAGCAGGATTAGGGATGAAGGATTACGAGTTAGAGGTTAAGGGTCAGGCGTTAAAGGTTTAGGGTTAAGGGTAAGAGTTAGAGGTCAGGACGCACCGAGGTCGTCTCCAAGGATGTAGGGGATAGGAAACTTCCATCTGTAGCGTGTATCGACCAGCGCGTTTCGACCTTCCTGTAGCGACCGACCAGACGTTGATGCGTTACACATTCACGTGAGCAGGGTTATGTTTTAATAATCACAAAGAGCCTTACTGACCGGTAGAAGGATGTCCCCCTCCACCAAGTTGTCGTTTGAACCTGTAGTACGACACGTGAAATATGCATCACACCTTGATTCCGATATACAGCGTAACTTGGAGTATAAACAGTCTAATGAACATAAGTCTCATAGTGACAGACAGTAGTAGCAGAAGTACTTGAAGCCTAGTACGTATTAGTAGTCCTACTCACCCAGATTCATCAGGGGATTCACATCCTCTCCGTTCGGATATACCTCTGGAAGCATCGGTACACTGTCATTACACACTCTGTGCTCCAACTACAGTGTTAGCCCCAAGGCTACCACTGCTACTTACATGCGCCTACTAATCGGATTACACCATAATGCAATACATTATGATATATTCAAATACTACAGACAACCTTATACAGTATTGCTACAAATAACTTATAATGCACTCAATATATACAGTATTATATATATATTTTATATTTTGTATCTATGTTTACACACACACACACACACACACACACACACACACACACACACACACACACACACACACACACACACACACACACACACACACACACACACACACACACACACACACACACACACGAAAAAATAATTTGCATACCATGCACATCTTGAAAACGAGGTATCTGGGAAAAAAAATCGGATTAGTCGTTAATATCATATATTGGAGTCGACATATAATGTTAGAATATATTTAACTTGTGACATAAATAATGCATGTTGAACGACAACTCACAGAGTGCGCGGCGGTTAGCGACGCCAGTCCGATCAGCAGCAGCAGCTCCATCGTGGCCATCAGACACGAGTGGTCCTCAATACAGTTGGACTGAGCTTTAAACGAGGATGTTGACCAGCTGAGACCTTTATACCTGAAAACGGTTTATACCTGCCGTAAAGTCGGATCCTTGAACCAGATTACTGATAGCGGAATTCTGTATTTATGGTTCAGGTAAAGTCTGATGCTCATTAAACAATAACATTAGACCTTCACCAATAACAATATGCAGCAAATAAAGTGACTGGGACTGACAAAGCTTTCAGACTTTTAAATCAATGTTAACTCATGAAAGACATCCACATTGTCATGATCAATGATATATTATATTAAAATGCATAAAGATGGGACTAAAGCCCAGCATCGCCATCTGCTGGTGCCTTTATGTATCACATGCGTGTGTTTCTACTACTTTATTTATTTTTTCTAATCTTTCTTCAGCTGAATTACTTACACACTTCAGAATTTCAAAAATATATCACAGTATATGATTACACACAAAACAGTTAATTTAACCCATGCAATTTAAGATAATTATTAGACAAAAACGATCGTCTCAGTAAAATTGCGTTTAGTCTTGAGTCTTTATTTAAGATGTCCCATGCTATTGTTAAAAGGGCGGTTAGTATTTTAGTCTTTATTTAAGATGTCTCATGCTGTTAAAATGTGATTTTCAACGTCGTAATATTTGATCAGTATTTGCCTCTGTATTGCGTCATATGGTGCAGTGGTTATGAGCCTCACTCTCTCTTGTTGGCGGACCGTGTAAGTTTTCAGATCATAGAGAGTATAAAATAAGGTTTTTTGTTTATGAATTTATGCATTTGTCGTCTTATTTGCGGAGTAATTCCGACCTTTTCTAAAACGTTGCGCGGTAACGAGACGAGGTGGCCGAGTGGTTAAGGCGATGGACTGCTAATCCATTGTGCTCTGCACGCGTGGGTTCGAATCCCATCCTCGTCGGGAAGTGATTTTCATAAATTCTTCCGTTTTTACTTTGCTTTGTTTTTGCTAGTCAACGATATACATTTAATATTGTACGTCCTGTCAAAATCTTCAACATATTAAAATATATTTTCCCGTTTTTAAATAAAATAACTACGACGACGGTCCGTCGTAGGACGGGCCCTGTGGAGCTGTTGCTATCTCTCCCAACTAATTTCAACTTTATTCTCGACATTTCGAGTTTAATCTCGACATGTCAAGATTAAAGTCGACATGACATTTCAACTTTATTCTCGACATTTCGAGTTTAATGTCGATAAAAAAAGTATTTTTTGCCGTGACGAGATTAAAGTTGACGTGTGGCAAAAATATTTTTTTCTTCATGTGTGGCCCTAATACTCCGTCGTAAAATTAACTGATCCAATAAAACGAATTTGTGTTTCACATTTTATTTAAAAGTTTCAAACCGGATCCCACTTTACTAATTCCGGTTAAATTACAAATGGGAAGGTTTCTGTTGAATGTTTTTGAAGAAAATCCCAAATCACAGAACATTCCTCCTCTCCTTTACTTTTGGTTTAGGGGCCTCGATCCTGCTGAAAGGCCTCGTTGTGCGCCCCTTGACCCACGGTTCTGGGTTCTGTGGCGCTGTATGTGCGGTCCGGTCTGGTGGAGAGAACAATCCTCTCCCCCCTGGCTCCACTCAGGTCCTCAGGTATCTGGAGCATTGAGGAGGAGGAGGAGGAGGAGGAGGAGGAGGAGGAGGAGGAGCAGGACGAGGAGCAGGAGGAGGTGGAGGAAGAGTCATAGTTTATGAAGAACTGAGCTATACTTCTGTATTGGTACTTTAGGCATAGGCCTACTGTTGTACCGTCCCGTTCTCTGTTCTCTCTCCTACCTGCGGGACGTCCTGCGGCTGGCGGCGGCGGTGCAGGTCGATCGCGTACTGGTACTTGGCGGAGTCCAGCCCCAACAGCCCGGCCAGCCGCGCCCCCAGGAAGTCACACGCTGCAGAGAGTAGAGAGACACACTGTGAACCCTGAAATATCAGGGTCAGTGTTGAACGCTGTCCACTGCCTCCTGCAGCAGCGGGCGTAAAGAGCCTAGAAGTTGCTCTGCATATCATGATGTAAATACAGATACTTTATTTGATGTTCTTTATATGTTAGGGGTCGTGGTTGAGACTTGACTTACATTTTTGATTACCAGAGTGTGCGTGCATGCATACATGTATGCATGCCCACATACATACAAAAGCACCTGAAGCTGTCAGTGCTGGTGACCTTAGGAGAACTAAAGTAATGCTGAAGGACAGGGAAGATAGTTCTCTCGGAAAATGCAACTGCTTGTAAATTTCTATTTTTTCTAACAGTAAGGTGTATTTTTTGCCTGTCGCAGTATATATATATTTATTTGAACTGTATTCATTTTTTATTTTCATACATAGTCGTGTCCCTTATCTTGTACTGTACATTGACTGGTACTGAGTGTAGTTTTTGAGAGTTGCATGTGACTGTTGATTGTGTTTATTTTATCACGGTGCTGCCTTCTTGGTCGGGTCATTCTCATAAAAGAGATGTTAATCTCAATAAATTTCTACCTGGTTAAATAAAGGATTGATTGAACAACTACATAATAAAACAGTGTACAAGAGAAAAAATGCATGCAGAATGCTACAAATTATGACTTTCACTAACAAATAACACCATAACAACGTCATCTGTCACAAAATATGTTCAGAAACTGAGCTTAATTAAACGTCATGTAAAACAATGTAAAGGCATGAACGCTAGAAAATGTGTGCGTGTGTGTGCATGTGCGCGTGTGTGTGTTACCGTGAAGGGTCATCTTCATCACCAGACCACCAGTTTTCCTCCACGACCTCCAAGTCTAGGGAACACAAGAGAAGAGTGAGACGATACTAGAGACTTAGTGCTCAGAGAAAAGAGTGAGACGATGCAACAGATTTAGTGTTCAGAGAGAAGAGTGAGACGATGCAACAGATTTAGTGTTGTCAGGAGTCGTTCACCCTCTCTGATGGTTCCCTGAGCGTCTCATCACGCTGTTGGATCTTCCTCCTCCTCCTCCTCCTCCTCCTCTTCCATAGTCTCCCCGCTCGCGAAGTAGACCACCCTCCTCTGTTGACACACACACTTTTTTTACTTAGCTGACCACAAATGGGTTTTCCAAACACATGCTCTTATTTTGAAGGTTTGTTATGTCTTCGTCTGGTGGTTCTTGAGGGATGATTGTGTGAGCAATGGAGAGTTCAAGGTAAACCTTTTTGTCTGCCTATCAGATAACCAGGAAGTTATTAATGGCCAAATGGTTGTATTTCAACATCTTCAAAAGGCCTATCATGTAATAGATAACAATATACACCCAATATACAGATACAAGATAAACACAGATCAGTTAACAATGTTTCCGAATGCCGTGAGATTACGTCTCAACCCGATAGTCGCTCTTATCTGGGAACTCGTTGAGTCTCCAGCTCGTGTTTCAGGGTGCGATTGATCAACAGCTCTCTGAGGTCGTGGGCGACATGTCATCAGAGGGAACTTACTTTCTGTCGGTCCTCCATCCCACAGCTGGATCCCAGTAGCCGCAGACCAGGAACCACTTCTCCTGCTGGGAGGGACGTCGGCGCTCCAGGATTTCCTGGACTCCGCCGGCTCGGCTGGCCTCGCGCCCAGCTGGCCACGCCCCCACACCCAGCTGGCCACGCCCACACTGTACCCACACAGGTCGGGCACTTGTTTGAGTGGCAGGAATGAGGCCAGACGTGTTTTAACCGGATAATGAGCTTTATTGTAATCAATCAGTACTTACTTAACTTATTCTGATTACTAAATACCGTGAAAAATTAAAAGATGATTGACAGCATAGGCAACAAGTTTTTTGTTTTGTTTTGTAAACCATCCCATGATGCAACACGGCATGCTAGGAGTTCTACTTCCTTCAGATCAAATGGCTGTAGATAACTGAACACAAAGTGCAAAAGGCCTCCTGATAGGCTGATGTATAAACACAACAGGAAGTAGCAGGAGGTTTTAGTATGTCCTGTCGTGTTGTCAGAGCTCCCCCTGCGGGACGATGGCCGAGAACACTTCTACGGGTTATAGGGTGCCACTTCTAAACAGCCTCCCTTCCAACGATTAAACAACATCTTAGAACATGACATCATCTCATAAATACAAAATGTACATTTCCCCGCTCGCCTAGACTTCTAGATATATGTTGTGATTGTTCCGTTATGCAGAACTCTGTGATACATTCGAGGCAGTGCTTCCCGGCTGCTTAACGAGACCGTTAACGAGACCTCGAGGTGTTTCTGCTTAACGAGACCTCAAGGTGTTTCTACAGGTGTGCTGCTTAACAAGACTGTTAACGATATCTTCAGTTGTTTCTACAGGGATACGGCTTAACGAGACCTTCAGGTGTTTCTGCTTAACGAGACTGTTAACGAGACCTTCAGGTGTTTCTGCTTAACGAGACTGTTAACGAGACCTTCAGGTGTTTCTGCTTAACGAGACTGTTAACGAGACCTTCAGGTGTTTCTGCTTAACGAGACTGTTAACGAGACCTTCAGGTGTTTCTCGGGTACGCTGCTTAACAAGATTGTAATGAGTTCTACAGGTAATGCAACAGCTGGTGACCATTAAATGTGGCCAGAGAATTAAAAAACAAGCTGGACTGGAAACTTGGTTGGCAAGCAATGCTATATTGTAACATTTAGTGTATAGTGTAAAAAACAAATCTAATCTATCAATAAACATGAGTAATACATTAAAAAGCTAATATTAATAGGGGGTATATTACAAAGTCCCCAAATCATCACTAATATACGACTCAACATCGTAACCCACTTATATCGAGTTTGGAGACAGAATCATTAAATAAAAGATGCTACCTCGAGTATAAAAAGAAAGACTGCAGAGGAGGAGAATCCAAAAGAACCAAAACTTTAAAAGAAGCTTGACTGCTTTGAGACGATTCAAACCACAGATAGATTTGTCTCGGTGGTTGTTGGGATTCTGTTTGGTTCCCGGTGGCACCTGTGGGACCACTCGGCTGACAACTGACACCGGGCAGGAAGGCAGGTCGGCTATCGACTATGGTTGAAGGATTAATGAATGAGTGGCTGGGCGCTCATGATGAGATCATCATATAGGGACACACCTGCGGTCAGCCAGGGTCAAACATTACCGCCGCAGGTGTGTGGGCTATGGTCGCACGACTCGCACCGCATGGGGGGGGGCAGAGGTTCTGTTAAGGGCAGGCTGATAATATTAATACTAATCTGCAATATCGTTTAAACAGTGTTGTTCAGTTCTGAGTGGCTGACCCTCTCTGTTCACCCACCATGAAGAACAAGGCACACAGCATCTGGACCTCTTTAACTTTCAGACGGCGTCTTAAGGGGCGTGAGTTAGCTTTAGACCTGGGGTAAGGGTACCTTAAGGGTTAGACACCTTAAGACCAGGGGTTAGGGCACCTTTAGGGTTAGTTACCTTAATACCAGGGGTCGTAACTCTTACTGAGAGAGCTGGAGGTTCTGGGACCACAAAGTAAAAATCCTCCCCTGTAGACTGAGGCCAGGAGCGCCCCCTGTGGCTGGGAGAGGACTAGCAGGCTAGACTAGCAGGCTAGACTAGGATGCTAGGCTAGGAGGCTAGCAGGATAGACTAGCAGGCTAGACGGCTAGGCTAGGAGGGGACTTTTAATTTGCGGGTGGTAAAGCAGACAGCAGAAGATGATTCCAGCTCTGGGATAATATTACAGTATGGACCGCCCTCCTGCCACCATGGAGGGAAACAAGATGGAGCCCTCCTGGAGGAAGGGGATTGGCTGAGACGCAGGCTCCGAGGGGGTCAGAGGTCGCTCTAGGAGACCACACAGCCGGTGTCCTTCTGAGGCTTCAGGTCTGGTTCCTTCATGGGTTTCACCTCCTCCTCCGGCTTGGCCTTGGTCTGCACACACAAACCGACCAGTTCACTAGTACACCAGTACACTGCCACACAAACAGACCAGTTCACTAGTACACCAGTACACTGCCACACAAACAGACCAGTTCACTAGTACACCAGTACACTGCCACACAAACAGACCAGTTCACTAGTACACCAGTACACTGCCACACAAACAGACCAGTTCACTAGTACACCAGTACACTGCCACACAAACAGACCAGTTCACTAGTACACCAGTACACTGCCACACAAACAGACCAGTGATGTAGTTCACTGGTACACCAGTACTCGGTCAGCCCAGATCGCAGCGTACCAGTGTGTGTCTGGTTAGTACTTTGATGCTATGCCATGTAGCATGTAGCATGCAGCCCAGTACCTTGTCGTTCTTGTCGTTGTCTGGTTAGCAACCTACCCTAACCTGGTCCATAGTTTGCATGGTTAACCTGGTCTATAGTTAGCGTGGTTAACCTGGTCTATAGTTAGCGTGGTTAACCTGGTCTATAGTTAGCGTGGTTAACCTGGTCTATAGTTAGCGTGGTTAACCTGGTCTATAGTAAGCATGGTTAACCTGGTCTAGTTAGCATGGTTAACCTGGTCTATAGTTAGCGGGCTTAACCTGGGTTATAGTTAGCGGGCTTAACCTGGGCTATAGTTAGCGGGGTTAACCTGGGCTATAGTTAGCGGGTTTAACCTGGGCTATAGTTAGCGGGGTTAACCTGGGCTATAGTTAGCCCAGGTTGTCGTTGTCTGGTTAGCACCCTACCCTCGAGGCTGTATCATGTATCATGTAGCCTGCAGCATGTCGCCCAGTACCTTGTCGTTCTTGGCCCCCTTGGTGAGGTCGAAGGTGTTCAGCACCTCCGGGCTCCACTGCTCGCTGAGCGGCGGCAGCTCAAAGGCCAGCGGCTCGGCCAGCCCGTAGCTCGCCTTCAGCTCCAGCTGGGGCGCCTCCTCCGGCACCTTGTGGAAGTAGCTGGTATAACAGGATAATTATTAACATTAAATACCATTATATAAAAGGATATAACATCAAATACATCACCTTGTGGAAGTAGCTGGTATTACAGGATAATTATTAACATTAAATACCATTATATGAAAGGATATAACCTCAAATACATCACCTTGTGGAAGTAGCTGGTATTACAGGACAACATAATTGTATGTGTAAGTGTGCACGTGTACCATAAAAAATTAGTAGGACGGAAAATTCTAAATGTCTCCGAATGACCAATGGAAATAATTCTCTCTGCACAATTTGAATTGTGTTTAAATATGCTACAGTGGACATTTGTTTAGCCAATTCATGTAATACAATGCCGGTCGGGCCGATATTTCCCCCCACTATCCTCGAGCCGGGCCAGGCCTTTGATCGAGCATTTTTTTTTTTTTTAATCATTGCTTTATTCGCTTAATCTGAGGAGAAATCTATGCCATAAACAGACATATTATAGGCCTTTATTACTCGGGTCTTCTCAATGCCGTGGGACGCTCCGTTTACTTCATGGATAGTACTCCGGTAACTTGTCAACCCCAGCGTCTTCGGTTGCTAAGCGACGTCACCGTCTTTGACTATTTCTCTGCTGATCAACACTAAGAATGCTGGTAACGATTAAATTGTAAAAAGACACACTATGTGAAGTTTTTTTTTCGTTTTGGCAAGTATCCGTGTAATAAGCGGGATAATGTAGAGAACGTCGCCGGTCATTATCGAAAATAAGCCCCTTCAGGGCGAAACAAGACACCTCCTTCATTTCCCGATAATGACCGGCGTTGTATACATTATCCCTTACATATATATTTAGCAGAGTAGGCCTAAGTAACAAATGTGTAAAAAGTTACACATCTATTAAAAAAAATGTCGGGTTGAAATCGGGCTCATCATTACAGTTAACGTGTCGGGCCGGGCTCAGACAGAAGGTGCACGGGCTCGGGCCGGTGCGGGCTTGATTTTCTGGGCCCGACCTAAGCTCTAATAGAGACTGCTCAGCGAAGCCGCCTTGGGGAAGGAAGAGCCACGAGGCTTATGCACATTGCAAGCAGCAGAGACACTCTCGGCACATTTGACTTTAAGTCAGCAGCGGCACGCTTCACAAACGCCAAAGAAAAAAGAAAAAAAAAATCTTAAAATCAAACCTTCCAGGTCACATGACGACCGGCACCCATTTTTTCTAGCGGAAACACTGAGGTGTACGCGTGTGTTTGTGTAGTTGTGCGCCGGCGTGTGTTTGTACTGACATGAAGCCGTTCTCCCGCTGACACTTCTCCAGTGTGTTCTTCACCAGCGCACCGAGCTTCAGGAAGAAGACCTGCTCCGAGGGCCTCGCCGTGGAGCCGGGGCCCTTGGTCTGCCGGTACTCCTTACACAGCTCCTCCGCCCGCTGGTAGGCTGGAACCATCAACCAGTTAGCATGTACCAGAACCATTAACACAGCTCCTCCGCTCGCTGGTAGGCTGGAGACAACCAGTGACCACAACCATTAACCAGTGACCACAACCATTAACCAGTGACCCCAACCATTAACCAGTGACCCCAACCATTAACCAGTGACCACAACCATTAACCACAACCATTAACCAGTGACCCCAACCATTAACCAGTGACCACCACCATTAACCAGTGACCAACCAACCATTAACCAGTGACCACAACCATTAACCAGTGACCACAACCATTAACCAGTGACCACAACCATTAACCAGTGACCACAACCATTAACCAGTGACCACAACCATTAACCAGTAACCAGTAACCATTAACCAGAACCATGTAGCCTGGACACATTCATCAGTAACCAGTTAGCATTAACCAACACCTAATGAATCTGGTCTACAGTAAGCATGGTTAACCTATTGAACCTGGGCTATAGTTAGCATGGTTAAACTATTGAACATGGGCTATAGTTAGCATGGTTAACATATTGAACCTGGGCTATAGTTAGCATGGTTAACCTATTGAACCTGGGCTATAGTTAGCATGGCTAACCTATTGAACCTGGGCTATAGTTAGCATGGTTAACCTATTGAACATGGGCTATAGTTAGCATGGTTAACCTATTGAACCTGGGCTATAGTTAGCATGGCTAACCTATTGAACCTGGGCTATAGTTAGCATGGTTAACCTATTGAACCTGGGCTATAGTTAGCATGGTTAACCTATTGAACCTGGGCTATAGTTAGCATGGCTAACCTATTGAACCTGGGCTATAGTTAGCATGGTTAACCTATTGAACATGGGCTATAGTTAGCATGGTTAACCTATTGAACATGGGCTATAGTTAGCATGGTTAACCTAGTGAACCTGGTCCATAGTTAGCATGGTTTACCTGGTCTATAGCTAGCGTGGTTAACCTGGTCTATAATTAGCATGGTTAACCTGGTCCACAGTCAGCGGGGTTAACCTGGTCTTTAGTAAGCGGGCTTAACCTGGGCTAGTTAGCTGGGTTAACCTGGGCTATAGTTAGCCGGGTTAACCTGGGCTATAGTTAGCCGGGTTAACCTGGGCTATAGTGAGCCAGGTTAACCTGGGCTATAGTAAGCCGGGTTAACCTGGGCTATATTTAGCGGGGTTCACCTGGTCTAGTTAGTGTGGTTACTCACCCTTCTCTGCCTCTTGCAGGGAGCGGATGGCCTCTCCACACTTATCGCTGGCCAGCAGCGTCTGTCCGTGGTAGCAGTACGCCTGCAGACAGACATGCACACTTAAGTCATAACGCACACAAAACAGGCAGATAAAGAGCTACACAAGGGAATCACACAACCAGAAGGTTTAAAACCCCTCAAACACACTTCAGGAGGTACTGACAGGTTAACTAAGACAGGGTTAACTAAGACAGGGTTAACTAAGACAGGGTTAACCTACTGTTGTGTTACTGACAGGGTTAACTAAAACAGTGTTAACTAAGACTAACTAATTGTTGTGTTACTGACAGGAGGACTATAACTGTTCCATAACTTACGTAAGCCATGTAGAAGTGCATCTTGAGCTGGAAGTACTTCTTCCACTTGTTGCTGCACTCTGGCTCCAAAGTATGCAGCGTCTGGTCTAGAAAACAGAGCAGCATGGTTAACGAGCCCTTGTTCACAGCAGGGCTCCCCGGGTCAGCCTGCAGTCCCACAGGAGGCCACTAGAGGGCAGGGTCAGCCTGCAGTCCCACAGGAGGCCACAAGAGGGCAGGGTCAGCATGCAGTCCCACAGGAGGCCACTAGAGGGCCAAAAGGACTAATCATATCACAGAGAGAGCCCCTGTTTGTGAAGTTGTTCCGATACCGATAGCGGAAATTTCCCAGATACTGCAGTATCGGGTATTGGGGAGTACGCAAGTCTGCATGCACTGATCCGATACAACACATGACTCCTTCACTACACAAAGAACATCACAAACCCGACGGCGTTATGCTGCGTTCGTTAACGGTCAGAGGTGGAAAGTCGGAATGGGAAACGCGTCACCTCCGACCTACGGGACGTTCGAGCTAACTAGAAGAATACAAATGTATTATTATAGATTACCAATGTCAATAAAAAATTGTGGACCGTAAGTGAACTGACTCTGCTGTCATCGTAAGAGAACTCTTCAAAAAGAAGTGCTATTAGTAATTAAAATGCCCCACGCTGTATCAGTATGATATCGGTATTGGTTGAAACTTAAGTTCAGGAATCGGAATGGAATTTTTTTTATGGGAACATCTGTTCCCGTTTGGTGCTGTACTCATGCCTCACTGCTGACTTCTCCTCTGGCCTGGAGCTCGGAGAGGGACCACAGGGAGAGATGTCGACCAATCACCATTCCCCCGGGAGAAGGGCCAAAGGTTAAGGGACTCACTGGCTCTCTGGTAGAAGTTGGCCGTCTCGTAGGACAGGGCGGCGACCAGCGTGGCGTTGTGCTTCAGCTCGATGGCCCGCGCGATGGTCACTGTGAGACGAGAACCAGGGAACCATGTTAGGACCATGGACCCATGTGACCACCCCCGGCCCATGGACCAACTCCAATACCCAACCTAATGATTCCAACATGCTAGATACCTTCCTGTGCCTCCGCCTGGCATTGGATGATGTACGCGTCAATCACCCTGGCCTCCAGATCCCGCCCCTTCTCTGCAGGGGTGATGAGGCGGGGGATGTGGTCATCCTGTAGAAAACACCAGCGCATCGTTAAAGACTCTTCCCCAGCCTGCGTTATGGTCCTGTTTTTTTTTCCTGTCTGCTGCCCCCCTGCCCTCCCCCAGAGGTCGTTGGGACCACCACACCGAGGAGGTCTGCACCCCAAAGGCCCGAATGGAGACACCCAACCCTTTAGTGAAGCTCTCACTCAGCTTTCATGACCGTTTTTTTACTGTAGGAGACGCTAAAGTAGCTATCGCTAGGCTATCTTTACTGTCGCAGCTAATAGGTGCTGTTGTGCGTTACTAACTTTACTGTAGGAGAAGCTTATAGAAGCAGTAGCTAGGCTATCTATACTGTAGCGTAAGCTAATGGCTGCTATTGTTCGTTACCTTATCTTTGCTGTAGAAGAAGCAAAAAGAAGCTATCACGGGCTATCTTTGTTGTAGGAAAAGCTAATAGAAGCTATTGCTAGGCTATCTTTACTGTAGAAGAAGCTAATAGACACTAACACTAGGCTATCTTTATTGTAGCCGTAGCTAAAATAAGTTATCACTAGGATAGCTTTACTGTAGAGGAAGCTAACGTGATATGACTGCTATCGGTCTTCACCTTGAGGTGTTTAAAGATGCCGGCGGCCATCTTCAGGCTTCGATGGACGTCTTTAGCCTCCGCTTCCGTGACACTAAGACACAAGACATCAGACACGTTAACACAAATTTCAAGGTTTCAAGGTCACAATTGTCAACCATTACATCCCAGGCTGTCAATCATGGTATATATGCTACATGGTGATATGAGATGTGATGATATGACATTTGGTGATATTTGATGAGGATACTATGATAAATTTTGTTATGATAAATACATGAGGATACTATGATAAATGATGATGTTATGATATGTAAACATGTTGCTACTATGATAAATGTTGATGTATGAGATATACATGTTGATACTATGATAAACGATGATGTTATGATATATAAACGGTGATACGAGGAGAATACTATGATAAACGATGATGCTATGATATATACACGATGATATGAGGAGAATACTATGATAAACGATGATGTTATGATATATAAGCGGTGATACGAGGGTGGGAGGACCTACTTCTCCTTGCCTGCCATGCGGGAGGCGAACTTGGTGTACCAGATGGCCACGTTGTAGCTCATGGAGATCAGCTCGAAGATGGCGTCCTGTTGAGCACTGTGGGAAACAGAGTTCAGAGGAGGGAGGTGAGACAGGTTCGACCCGTTCTGGCGGTCAGCAGAATCAACGCATGAGGGGGGCCTGGTTCTCAGGGGCATCACGGAACCACAGTCCGGTTCTGTAGGAGCCTACCTTGGGACGTTCCCCTGCAAAGTGTCGGTCCACTTGAAGTTCTGGATGAATCTCATCTTGTTCTCCTGTGTGGTCCCGTCCAGAGACGAGATGAACCCTGGGGAGCACCAAGAAGCCTCCAGCGGTTAGTGGCAGAACAACTGATCACATGTTAGGAGACAGAGAAACAGGTTCATTACTGATCACATGTTAGGAGACAGAGAAACAGGTTCATTAAACTACCTCATAGGAACTTAAAGCATCAGTGTATTGGCGATGAAATACACAAGCAGTCAGTGAACAAATCCTCAAACTCTAGTGTACTCTACTGTAGATACTCTACTGTAACACCCCCTTAGTGACTACAGTAGAAACGCTACTGTATTGACACTAGAGGGTTGCTGTTACAGTAGAGTATCTACAGTAGAGCCCCCCCCCCCCCCCTGCGCCTCTACCTTGGAGCAGGGAGAAGTAGGCGTCGGTGGCGTTCTTCATCATGTCCGGGTTGCAGGTGATGTCTGTGAACATCTCCAGCAGCCTCGCCCGGTCCGTCCTCAGGTTGCTGTGGACCACAACGTTCATCAACCACACGGACAGCAAGTACCGTCTTTCTGAAAGACGGTACTTGCGGTACTTAGTCTGAGCACACTCAGAGAGCAGACACTCAAGACTGGGAGGAGCTGCTCAATATTCCAAGGGTAAAAACAAAACATTAGCTACCAAACATTAGGTCCTTTGTTCTATGAGTGGAGGGTGGTTAATGGTTACGTCCCGACAAAGTGTGTCAACACCAGAGGTAAACATCACAGAGCAGGTCAAACGGGGGTTGGACTCTTGTTTCTTGGAGTTGGAGCGGTATCAGACCAGAGGAAGCTAAGAAGGCCATTCCCCCCTCACTCTAAGGGCTCATTCCAACCAATCAGGCACTGCGACGGCCCTGGGGGAGTGTCCTGTTGGGTGTGTTGACGTCATGCTGTGGACTCAAACCACTCCTTTACGACAGAGCGGGGCCGCCCTGGAAGAACAACGCCTGATACTGTGAGCCCTGGCTCAGTGGGTTAGAGATCAGAGGGGAGGGGTAGGAGGCCATGAGGGTAGGAGGTTAGGAGGTGAGGAGGGGATAAGGGAGGAGGGTAGGAGGGTAGGAGCTAAGGAGCTAAGGATCTTAGGGTTACAAAGGAGGTGACACAGGGAGAGATTATGGATAGGGGGTTCAGATCCAGAGACCAGCCTTAACGCCAGCATCAAGGCCTTGAAGTCCCTTTGGTTCAGCAGCAGGGAGCCGCTGCAGCCTGCGACTAGTGAACCACGATAACAGTCTCTACTCCCCGTCCATGGCCCGGGAACCACCCTCCTGTCTGGTCACCTACTTGCAGATCTTGTTGGCGGCGGGGCTGCCGGCCACCCCGTAGAAGTTGAAGGAGACCGGGGCCGTCGCCTTCAGGGGGTTTCGGTGGAACCAGTGGGCCATCCTGGACTGGGCTCTACGGACCACAACGTCACAGGACGTCAACACAGGACACCATCACAGAACATCATCACAGAACATCATCATCACAGGACATCATCCCATAGCACCATCACAGGACACTATCACACACCATCACAGGGTACCACAGCCGGACACTATCACACATCATCGCAGGACACCGTCACAGGACACCATGACACACCATCACGTCATGACCCGCTGCTCACGAGACGGCAGGTGCATTCCTCCCCGGCCATCCCGACCCCGCCTGCTCTATATATACACTCTGTGATTGACAGCTAGGTTAGCAGGGACCTGTGGTCGTCGTGGGCTGAATGTATACAAGGATTTGCTAAAGATACAGCAGGACATGAATACTTTAAGGCGACTTGGTCCTAAACTAGTTATTCAGTGAGGCGGTGTTCAGAGGAGCGCGGCGGGGACACGGCTCCTCTCTCACGGCCACCCTGTCGGACCGACTCGGGTGGTCCTCCTGTCAGGATGTCGAGAGGAGGGTCGCTGGGTCTGATCTTAAAGAAGGGCTCGTTTTGTCTGAAGGCGTCAGGGGTCGGAGGAGGAGAGGAGCTCCGTGACGTCGTAGGGCTACAGCGATAGCTAGCGTTAGCTTCGTCTCGAGACGTCAACGCGATGGAAACACGAGAAGAAGCGAAACCGCGGGATTAAAGGCGGGAAACTTGAGGTGGAGGTGGTCGGGGGGTGGATGTGTCGGGGGGTGGAGGTGGAGATGGTCGTCGTTACCTTGAAACTGGGGGTCTGAGACGGAGAGGTTCTTCGGGAAGTCTGACAGCAACAACAACTCACTTCCGGAAATAAACCAAAGGCAGCCTCTGGCCAATGGGAGCACATCAGGAAGTGAACGCTAAGAGAAAGTTCGACCAATAAGAGCCGATCTTTTGGTCAGGTGACGTCGAAGCCGTATAAAAACCACGTTCTGAGATCAGCCCCGACGGTTCTGTCTGTAACATACCAGGCTGTAAGGACGGGATGAACGGATCCGGGATCCGACCCGCTCCCTTTGTTTGTGAGGCAAGCCCGTAATAAAGACACCGAACAACATGTGCATATACACACCAATGAGACAAACACACTCAGAAATCAATAAATCCTTTTAATTTTCCCACTTTGACAAGCATTGCATGAACAGAGCAGCGAAAATGTAATTCTAGTGACGCACAGAAATAAAGAGAACTTTTTTGACCCAGTTGTTCAATCTACCAACAGACATCGTGGATCTACTTTAACTAAGGCAAAGTGTCCCCAGAACCTCAATGTTTACATAACCTACAACGATTGTGCTTTGCAAAAATATTTTCTTAAAAAGGTGGAGAAATTTGGTTGGAAGAACATGTTTATTGAGTCAATAAACTCATTTTATCATCATCATCATCATATATATATATATATATATATATATATATATATCTTTTATGGAATGCAGAAGCGATCCAAAGTGTTTGGTGTAAACAATCGATTGATTAGAACTTGACCCAAGGCGGGTCGACATGTCAGCATACTTTTCATCCCCTCAATGGCTCAGCAAGAGTTTAAGGCACAGTAATTAATCCTCAGAAGGAAAGAAATCCAAAACAAACAAAGGCACGTTTGGTGAATTATTCAAACGCTTCTATTAAATCAAGAAACTTTACCCCATAGGCTGAAAATAGTTTGTCTGGAGGCGGTTCAGGAATGTCTGGTCTGATGCCAAGCTCTCCAAAACAGACATTCATAAATTAATATCTTCTCCAAAGTGATTGTGTCCATGTAATGCAGTAGGACATGTTGAAGACTGTTCACACGTTCAGCAACATTTACTTATCTTTGGCTCACAATAGAACGCATCGTGGACATCTTCTGCATAACAAAATAATCAATTTGCATTGTCACAGGCATCCGCTGTTTAATCTCAAATTGCAACACACACAAACACACACACACACACACTCTTTTGAAATCATCCCAAACCTGACCAAACACAACTAAGGCCGCAGGCAAATCTGATTCAAATCTGATTCAAATTTGATTCCTTCTCATATCCGATTTTTAGGGCTGACTGTCCACACTGTTTTAGCAAGTGTCCAAATCGCATTTGGCTCTGTTCAGACTGGGCCACATTATTGACCCATCTGACAGGTTGCTGTAGCAACGACGTCGGAGAGGAGGTGTCATCCAGCGCGTGTATTGTGTGACGTCATGTAATAGCGACGAGAAAAACAATAACAAACAAGATGGATCAAAGAACGCGAAAGACTTTCATAAATCGACTTATTCCGATACATGCCGTCGAGCTTCGCTTGAACGGACCCATCTCCCCACAGATTAATGAGGCATTTCGCGGGTGGTTTGGCGCATTGGGTCAGGTCTGGCGTCGCGTAGAGTGACGTCACGGACAGTCAAAACCGATCTGAGTGTTTGGAGCTGTTCAGACTGAGACGCATCTGTCCAAATGCGATCTGAAACCACCTCCCGGAGGTGGTTTCGATCCGTTTCGCAAAAATCGGATTTCATGTGACTTGGGACTGTTCAGACTTCAAAAGAGTCATCCGGTTCCAATCTGGATGGGCTAAAAATCGGATTTTGGCTGGCAGTCTGAACGCGGCCTAAATGGCCTATAACGTGATCAAGAGAAGTCTTTGGCAATCGCGCCCCTTTGGTGTTTTAAGAAAGATGCTAAAACTCAAGCTAGGAATCTAGCTCTATCACTCACACACACACACACACACACACACACACACACACACACACACACACACACACACACACACACACACACACACACACACACACACACACACACACACACACACACACACACACACACACACACACACACACACACAGCATCTGGTGGTCTGACCCCTGGAAGACTACGAAGAACTACGAAACTGAACCTCCTCCTGATGTCTACCTCGTGCACGTGGAGGTGGCCGTGCACGTGGAGGTGGCCGTACACGTGGAGGTGAGTGCGGTTCTCAGAGGCGCCGGGCGTAGTTCTTGCAGAGCACGTGGTCGCGGAGGTCCCCCCAGCCCCCGTTCTTGACGTGGGGCCGGTGCTCCACCTTCTCCCCACCGCTGAGCGAGAGCGAGGTGGGGAACAGGCTCCCCTTCACCAGCTGCAGGACCTCCTCCACCCGCCGCGCCGCCAGCTCCGGCCTGCACTGCTCCTCCTTCTGGTGGAGGCCGCAGTCCCCGGTGTGGAGTACGCGGGAGCCCAGGGCCGCCAGCACCTTCAGGGGCTTGGAGATGCAGGTCCCCGACAGGTGCTGCAGGGTCCAGTCCCAGTTGTAGTCGTCGTAGGTGCAGAAGGCCTCGTTGCAGCCCATCAGCTTGTAGTACACCTCGCGGGACAGCGCCAGGCCCATGTTGTGCTTGGTGGACTCCCAGCTGGCCGTCTGCAGCCGGTCCGAGTGGCCGCCGAAGCCGCCGTCCGGCACCTTGTGGTTCCCCAGCGCCAGCACGTCGCAGTCGGGGCAGCTGGCGGCGCGGTAGGCCGCCATGGCGCGGTAGTGGTGGTAAAAGTCGGGCAGCAGGTAGTGGTCCTCCTCCAGGAACACGGCGAAGCCGTGGTAGCCCTGGACGGCGCCCACCCGCTCCCACACAAAGTGCATCTTCCACCACCAGTGGTGCTTGGTCTGCGTGATGGCCGCCTCGCGGTAGTGGCCGTAGGAGTCGGGGTGCTCCGCGTTCAGGCAGCCTGACCTCACGGCCTGGTCCCGGGCCGCGTCCCGGGGGCAGTCCTTGGGGTCGTGGCCGGGGAATGAGTCGGGGTAGAGCTGGGTGCTGTAAGGGAAGTAGATCTGGATGACCTTGCAGAAAGTGATCCCTTGCACGATGGAGTTGATCTCCTCTGAGAAGTAGTCGTGGCTGAAGATGACCAGGAAGCCCTGGACCTCGGCGGCACTCTCAAGGGACCTGACCAGCAGCCGCAGGTAGTCCGGCCGGTTGTGGACCTGGACCACCAGCACCAGCTGGGGCTCGCCCGGGAACCGGTCCGCGTTCAGAACGAACTGCTGGTAATCCGCGTTCAAAACAGAGTCAGCCAATTCAGACGGGGAGGCGAAGTTCAGTTTCACCATCTCTTCAGACTGCGAGACGTGGCTGTCTCTGAAGCTGTTGGGGTCGGTTGTCTCCGGGTCGGACAGAACCAGCACCCGGGTGGAGAACAGCAGCGTCCCGATGACCAGCGAGACCCCCAGCAGTGCCAGCGCCTTGCGCCGCACCATCCGGACCCTCATGTCGCCGAGGACCAGCGGGGAACAGCAGGGACCGGGTCTAAACACACGACTATCGGTTCGGCTTCACCCGCGTATCGACATCGTGTTCATGGTATTCATGGTAAACTTGCCGTCTTGGTCACGTTGTGTCACCCGAGTTCTGAGGCCGGAATGACAGCAGCGACGCGGGGTCCACAGCGTCTCAACCAGCCGGTCCACAGCGTCTCACCAGCCGGTCCACAGCGTCTCACCAGCCGGTCCACAGCGTCTCACCAGCCGGTCCACAGCGTCTCACCAGCCGGTCCACAGCGTCTCACCAGCCGGTCCACAGCGGTCCGTCTCCTTCTGCTCTGCGGCGCGATTCCTGTGATACAAACCCGGTCCGCGGTGTCGGTGAGCAGTAGTAGTAAGGTAACTCCATGAGCATGTTTACCGGAGTTTGGACTCACCGAAAAGCCGTGTGACGAGCGAGAAGTAGAAACCAGGAAGAGGATGGAAGGAGTCCGACCCATCTTCAGCAGGAAGCACGCCGACTGCTGACGTGTACAAAGCAGCCAACGGGAGGCGAGCGAGCCCCTGGTCCGACCCCTCCGACCCTCCTACTCTGCTGCCTCCTACTCACCTACCCTCCCACCTCCTACCGTCCCACCTCTACCCTCCTCCTCTCCCACCCCCCTCCTACCCTCCTCCCGTGAGGCATCGGGAACGCGGGGCTGATACCCGGCCGAGTCAACAGTGAGGGTAGTAAGGGGTTAGTGTTGCACGGGGCAATTGCTCTGTCGCTAGCTTAGCCACTTTTTAGAGTTTCAACACGGTTTTAAACTCAAGAAGTCACGTGACGCCTTAAGATCCATTGCTGTGTCATATGTACTTGTGGTTTAACCTGCAGCTGCGTTATACCTTGAGCTCGAGAAATTCACATCAGACACTAGAGGGCGTATTTTGTGCGCCGTAAGTGTTGGTGAGGTAAAGTGAACTGTGAAACTCGGTGGTGAAACTCGGGTGAAGGAGTTTCCGGTTGGACTAGACCCAGTAAGGACCTGATTTATTCGGCCTGCAGGCTTTGATTTCAGTCAATTATTCACCTAATAAGTAACTAAACAAACGAATCAGAGGGCATCATGGGATTCCTTTTCTTCTGCCATTTTAACATTTTGTGCGATGTAAAACCCAGAATAAACATGAATATAGGCCTACTGTATCCTGGGCCAAAACATGTTGAGCGACATCTGGCATCAAAACACTGTGGCTGTTTCAAACACAACCTCCCCCCACACCACCCCCATAATGACCGGTAATTAACCCAAACCCCAGGACTGCCCAATGGGGAGAGCCTGGAGGAGATCTGGTCCCTCTGGTCTCGGATCCACGGTGACGGCGGCCATATCGGTCAAACGGGCGGGGAGAAGCATTCTAGAATCTTTGAGGGAACCGCGTTGACCACCAAAAATGCTGGCCGCAACCCAAAAATTGGAGGCCTGGGAGGTCCTCTGCTGATCTGAGGCAGCCGTCTGACGCCTCTGGGCGGCCCGACGGCGGCGGACTTTGAGCGCTGATCTGGTGTGTTGACGCTGGCAGGGCCGTGTTTACATTAGGCCTGGACCCCCCAGCTCAGGGCTGAGGTCCACATGGCTGGAGACGCACCAGACGCCTCCGCTCAGCTCAGTGTGGACCGCCTTCCGGGGCCCGTTCGGGCCCTTGGCCTACGACCGGGGTTTGGACCAGGGTCTGGATCCAGGGCTTGGACCAGGACCAGGGTCTGGGACCTACATCTGGACCAGGGTCTGGGACCAGGACCAGGGTCTAGGACCAGGACCAGGGTCTGGACCAGGACCAGGATCTGGACCAGGATCTGGGACCTTGGTCTGGGACCAGGGTCAGCTTGTCTGAGACAGGAGGTATACCTCTCAGCTGGTCTGGGACCAGACAGGAGGTAGACCTCTCAGCTGGTCTGGGACCAGACAGAAGGCAGACAGCTGGAGGAGGTCCTGAGGGACAGACAACATCAAACGAGCGCCAGGAAATACTTGAGGAAGTTTCCCCTCAGAGAAGCAGAATGGTTGGCTGCAGGCTCGTTGTTATTGAGCTGGGACACCTACCAACAGACAGACATGTATCCAGCTGTCCTGATGACCCTCTTCCCCTTTACTTTACGTTTCCCTTATGGTGTTTTAATGACTCCTTTGGGGAGGATTATGCTTCAATAAATGTGCCTTACTTATCATGTTCGGGACGGTTTAGGAGATAATATTCTACAGATTCTAATTGGACCAACTGAGCACCAAACTGACAGCATGATGACTGTAAATCCATGAGAGCCAGTAGATGCTGTTGGTTCAGCTCAACCTCTTCCTGCAGATAAGAGTTCTGACTGATAAACACAGTGAGACACATGAGCCCAAATACACACACACACACACACACACACACACACACACACACACACACACACACACACACACACGCACACACACACACACACACACACACACACACACACACACACACACACACACACACACACACACCACACACACACACACACACACACACACACACACACACACACACACACACAGGAGCTGTACTCTGGGCTGCTATATGTCCTTGTTGAAGTGACAGGATATCCTGTCGATCTTCTCCACATCCTGTCAGTCATGAGGTTGTTCCTCTGCTTCACAAAAAACAAATCTCTTGGATTAAACCTGAACCCTAAAGCAGGAATAAACATGACTGTAATGGCGCTTTTCCACTACACCTTTCCAGCACGACTCGCCTCGACTCGCCTCGACTCGCCTCGGTTCTTTTTGCGTTTCCACTAGGGAAAGTACCTGGTACCAGGTACTATTTTAGTACCTCCTCTGGTGAGGTTCCAGCGAGTCAGGATATCTCGTGTCGATCTTCTCCCACAATACTCTGTCAGTCATGAGGTGTTGTCTCCTATGCTTCACAAAAACCATATGCTGCTTGGATATAAACCTCAGAACGCCTAAAGCAGGAATAAACATGACTGTAAATTTCCATAACATGGGTCCTACCTCCCTTGTGTCACGCAGTTTCGCACCGCCGTGCTATGACGACCCCGCCCACGTTGAGTAGGTACTTTTTGTAATGGAAAAGGAACGTGGCCGAGTCGAGGCGAGCCGAGGCGAGGCGAGTCGAGGCGAGTCGTGCTGGAAAAGTGTAGTGGAAAAGCGCCATAAATTTCCAAACATGGGTCTACCTACCTACCTATCTAACTCACTGTGAGAGAGAGAGAGAGAGAGAGAGAGAGAGAGAGAGAGAGAGAGAGAGAGAGAGAGAGAGAGAGAGAGAGAGAGAGAGAGAGAGAGAGAGAGAGCGAGAGCGAGAGCGAGAGCGAGAGCGTTAACACTCGTTTAGAAGATCTCTCTATATTCTGGTTGTTCCTCTCTTCCATCGCTAGATGGCAGCAGTATCCAGAACGACGCGATATATCGCTGCGCCCTCGGCGGTAACTAGAGATGAACAGCGAGAGGTCTGCGGAATGAGGTCACACGCTTACACATTTTACACGATTTACATTACAGACGGTTACGTTGGTTTAGGTCTTAAGTTAGATATGGTTAGTTTAGGTGTTAGGTTCGAGATGGTTAGTTTAGGTGTAAGGTTAGAGATGGTTAGTTTAGGTGTTAGGTTCGAGATGATTAGTTTAGGTGTAAAGTTAGAGATGGTTAGTTCAGATGTTAGGTTAGAGCTAGTTAGGGGTCTAACTAACGTGTTACGGTATTGATGAAATCATATGTCACTCTAAGATCCAATGAGAAAGGTTTTAAGATTCACATCTGCGTGAAGGGAACAAAATGTTCTCATGTCTGTAAACAAGAAGAATGTGAAACCAATCTCTGAGGTCCGTTGGCTGAAGCAGCGACCAGAGAGCCGCCAACAGCCGCCAGAGGGCTGGGTGCAGTGAGAGGGGTGGGTCGCTAGGGGCAGCAACCCCCCGGTGCAATCGTCGTGGCCTGTTGGATTAAAAAAACAGATCGACGTGAAGAAAATTGCAGGAGATGGAAATTAGACAGAAATATGCATATATATATATATATATATATGCATATATATATATGCATATATATATATATATATATATATATATATATATATATATATATATATATATATATATATATATATATATATATATATATATATATATATATATATATGCTATATATATATATATATATATATATATATATATATATATATATATATATATATATATATATATATATATATATATATATATATATATATATATGTATATATATATATATATATATATATATATATATATATATATATATAATATTATATGTATATATATATATGTGTGTGTGTGTATATATATATATATATATATATATGTATGTATAAATATATACATATATATATATATACTGTATTTATATCCATGCAGCATATAGATAGACATACTACAGATAGAAATGCATTTATATATGCAGTAGATGGATACACATTAGATAGATACACACAGCAGATAGATATACAGATAGAAAGACATGTCAGTTAAATGTCTTTACAGGTGGTGTGTGACGTGAGGAACAGGACAATACTCACAACGTCTCGTTCTGGTTCAATCTGGAAGCCAAACAGCATCTTGCTCAAGGGCAGGTCAACAAGGGTGTGGAACAGACACTTTCTCCACAAATGGGTTTGACACTTAATTATTTGAGTATTTGGAGATGGTTGAGTGGTATGAGTCACAGATTACGACACAAACTATGACTTCACTGCAAAACGCCCAGAAAGAAAACCTCTTTAATTCCATTCTAATATGTACACAATACACAGTGTGTGTGTGTGTGTGTGTGTGTGTGTGTGTGTGTGTGTGTGTGTGTGTGTGTGTGTGTGTGTGTGTGTGTGTGTGTGTGTGTGTGTGTGTGTGTGTGTGTGTGTGTGTGTGTGTGTGTGTGTATCTTGTGTTTGTGTGTCCCTGTGTTGCTACCATCATAATTTGCTCAAAACAAACGGATGGACCACCCTCCTCCTCCTCCTCCTCCTCCTCCTCCTCCTCCTCCTCCTCCTCCTCCTCCTTCTTTTCCTCCTACTCCTCCTTCTTTTCTCCTCCTACTTCCTCCTCCTTCTCTTCCTCCTCCTTCTCTCCTCCCTCCTCCTCCTCTCTCCTCCTCCTCTTTCCTACTCCTCCTCCTCTCCTCCTCTTCCTACTCCTCCTCCATCTCCTCCTCCTCCTCCTCCCTCCCTCCTCCTCCTCCTCCTCCTCCTCCTCCTCCTCTCCTCCTCCTCCTCCTCCTCCCTGAATCAGAGTGCCCATCATCACTCTGATTCCGGCTCCTGACGCAGGGGCTGGTCAGATGATGTTGACTCTGGTATGAGGCCCCACTCAGGGACCGGTCCAGACCGTATTAGTCACTCTGGACCTGGGCCCTGGACCAGGGTACTGGACTGGGGCCCTAGCCTGCGTCAGTGACTGGTCCAGAGGGGTATGCATGGTCCCGGTACTGACGTGGGCCAGGGCACTCATCCCAGCGTCAGCACTTCAACTTCAGTGTCGGGCCGTTTCCCGACACTGAAGTTGAATCTGGTCGTGACACAAACTGTGACGCAGGAATCAACTCATCGAACTTCAAACATTTATTCAACAGGATCTGAATTACACTTATAACTATATTGATAATGAACACACACTCAACACACACAATGCATAGTCACAGTACACACAATGTATGCACTTGACACAATGCATCGGCACACACACAGTACACACTGTACTACACACTATAATACCGTTAGCATTAAGCACAAAGAAGATGGTAACCACATGCTTAACAACGTTTACCATGACGACCGTGCCATGGAACCAATCAATTGATCTCAACCGCCAATGTTGTGTTCCACCCAACGCATCCGGGTTACCATGGTTACAGGTCAGCAGAGAGAGAGAGAGAGAGAGAGAGAGAGAGAGAGAGAGAGAGAGAGAGAGAGAGAGAGAGAGAAGAGAGAGAGAGAAGCAGAGAGAAGAGAGACAGAGAGACAGAGAGAACAGAGAGACAGAGAGACAGAGAGACAGAGAGAGAGAGAGAGAGAGAGAGAGAGAGAGAGAGAGAGACAGACAGAGAGAGACAGAGAGAGAGAAAGTTAAGTGAAAGCAGATGACAGTCAGGTTGCCAGTCAACTTAGCCAAGAATGGAAGGAATGCATGTGTGTGTGTGTGTGTGTGTGTGTGTGTGTGTGTGTGTGTGTGTGTGTGTGTGTGTGTGTGTGTGTGTGTGTGTGTGCGTTGTGCGTGTGCATGAGCGTATGTGTGCGTGTGTGTGTTTTTACAACATCTTGTTCATGTTCTTATCTTCACTCTTGCTCTGAGCACTCTGAAAACGCACACACACACACAGATACACAAACGCACACGTACACACGTACACACACACACACACAGACACACACACACACACATACACACACAACATACACACACACACACCCAGGCTTGCTCCTTGTGCGTCGCCCCCCGTGGTGAGGGGAAGGGGGGGTGACCTTCAGCTCAACTCCAGAGACTCCCCTCAGAGACTCCAGAGGAAGACTGGATCTACTCGACGGTTTATAGTGAAGGGATCACTTTACATTAGTATACTGGTCTGTACTGGTTTCTACTGAAGCATCACTTTATATTAGTATATACTGGTCTCTACTGGTTTCTACTGGTGCATCACTTTACATTAGTATATACTGGTCTCTACTGGTTTCCATTGTATCTACTTACATTAGTATATACTGGTCTCTACTGGTTTCCATTGTATCTACTTACATTAGTATATACTGGTCTCTAGCCTACTGGTTTCCATTGTAGAGCTTGTCCCAGACTGATGCAGGGGTCATGGGGGCTGACGACGCCTCTCAGGTAAAAGACCCCCCTGGTTTTATCGGCTCCAGATGTGGAGGGTCACTTTTAATTTGGAGGCGGAGAGCCGTCTCTGCCTGGGACCCCCCGCACATCTGGACGGAGAGGATTACATCACACTGCAGAATATATGTAGAATGTAATATTACAACACATGAAATATTAAACCACAGCCTGTTCAGCTCAGGGATTACTGAGGAAATATCAGAACACAGCCTGTGTGTGTGTGTGTGTGTGTGTGTGTGTGTGTGTGTGTGTGTGTGTGTGTGTGTGTGTGTGTGTGTGTGTGTGTGTGTGTGTGTGTGTGTGTGTGTGTGTGTGTGTGTGTGTGTGTGTTTGTGTGCGTGTAAGAGTGTTTGCGTGTGAGAGAAAGACCACAATGGATAAAGGGTCAGAGAGGTCAGAGGTTAAAGCCGCTACAGATTAGCTTGCTAGCCGCTGTCTGATGTTTCCTGCCATAAAATATGGAGAATGTTGGAGCTTAGTTTAGATTTGTTTGTAGAGCTCTAACTACAGACTGTGGTCATGTTACAGAAAGAGCTCTAACGACAGACCGTAGTTATGTTACAAGGTCTTAGAGCTCTAACTAAAGACTGTAGTCATGCTACATTAGGAGCTCTCACTAAAGACTAGTCATGATACATTAAAGCTCTAACTACAGAACTTAGTCATGTTACAGGGTCTGGAGCTACTCCCTGTAGTAATACTCTGTGTAACAGGGGGATAGGAGGTGGGCTTTTAGCACAGCTTAGTACATTCATAAAACACGTTTATTTCAGGAGTGTTGGTGGAGAAGAATGTGGATCTGCTACTCCCAAAGGAGGGAGACGCCAACTTCAATCAAGGAAATATGAGGCAGAGGCCTAGCTTAAGGTTAGCTGGGCTAGCTATGTTAGCTTGATTAGCTTTGTTGTTTTTGCTGGGTTACATTTGCATTGTGCGCAGTGATAATTTTATTACCTGTGTGAGATTTAATTATTGTTATAATGATCATCTTAGCTAAGTAGTAGTAAAACTGAAGTGATTAAAGTCATTTTCTTCTTTTGAGGTTCAACTCTCCTCCCTGCCTCCCCCCTCCTCGCTATAGACCACAGCTGGTTCCTATGTATTCTGAGTCTTAGTCTTCTGCAGTAAACAGCCCAACCACTCAGGGTGACCAACGCAAGGAAGTGTTAGGAGGCCTGTCCTTAAACAATGTTTTGCTCTCTCTCTAAACATACTCCCACAGGCTCTCTCTCTCTCTCTCTCTCTCTCTCTCTCTCTCTCTCTCTCTCTCTCTCTCTTCCTCTCTCTCTCTCTCTCTCTCTCTCTCTCTCTCTCTCTCTCTCTCTCTCTCTCTCTCTCTCTCTCTCTCTCTCTCTCTCTCTCTCTCTCTCTCTCTCTCTCTCTCTCTCCTGAAGAGCGCATTCTTAACATTGCCAAAACAAAACCATAACAAGACCCATGATATATCTCCTCTTGTCAAAGTCTAATTTAGTTGAATTATGGTGATAGTTGATTAAAGTCAGGGGAGCTTTAGCTAGCTGAGGGTTCAGCAGTAGTTTAGGGTTCAGCAGTAGTTTAGGGGTTCACTGGTAGTTTAGGGTTCACCGGTAGTTTAGGGTTCACCAGTAGTTTAGGGTTCAGAAAGACCAGTAGTTAAGGGTTCACCAGTAGTTTAGGGTTCACCAGTAGTTTAGGGATCACTAGTAGTTTATGGTTCACCAGTAGTTTAGGGTTCAGAGACCAGTAATTTAGGGTTCACCAGTAGTTTAGGGTTCAGAGTAGTAGTTGAGGGTTCATCAATAGTTTAGGGTTCATCAATAGTTTAGGGTTCAGCAGTAGTTTAGGGTTCAACAGTAGTTTAGGGTTCAGAGACCAGTAGTTTATGGTTCAGGTCAGTAGTTGAGGGTTCATCAATAGTTTAGGGTTCACCAGTAGTTTAGGGTTCAGAGACCAGTAGTTTAGGGTTCAGGTCAGTAGTTGAGGGTTCATCAATAGTTTAGGGTTCACCAGTAGCTTAGGGATCACTAGTAGTTTATGGCTGCAGGGTTTGGCTCCACAGACCAGCGTCACTCCAGGGTTTCCTGATCCAGTTCCACCCTGTTCCCATCTGCCTTCTGGTTCAGTACACAGAAGAGACAGATGTGCCAAACAGAAGTCTGATTGTGATTTATGAGACAAGGTATCAGCGTAAACGCCATGTGCTTAGGAGCTCTAAACTACTTCCTGGACTGATACACTAACTTCCTGTTTAAATGTCGACTTTTGAGAAGACATTTAAACATGAAGTCAGAACCAGAGATTGGTATAGAAACCAAGGTGGTTATTGTAAAACTACACTTGTTCCCTGATCTTTGTTCAAGTAAGATCAGGGAACAAGTATAGTTTTACAATGTGTTCTGTCTTCTGTATTCAGTGCAGCCATTTTACTTCTGTTTAGGTGGGGGTCAGGGGTCAAGGCTCAAGGACGCCTGCAGGTAGAACCCCTCAGCTGGAAGTCGAACCCCCAAACACTCGACTCTGCCAAAGCCCCCCAGATCCTGAAGAGCCGGCGATCGGGAGTCTGGGTTCCCGGGGCTCACCGATGTCCACCAGGTGACGGGACTCCAGTCTGTCTCCAGTCTGGGTTCAGGTTTGGTAACTGGACTGCATTTAAACTGCGCTTTTCTAAACAATGGCTGCTCAAAGCGCTTTACAATTCTGCCTCACATTTACCCAATCATTTACACATTCAGGATGAACCACGCAGGGCGGCGGCCAGCTTGTCAGGATCAGTCAGGGTGAGGCGTCTTCCTCAGTCTTTGTCGTCTGCAGTAAACAGCGCAACCACTCAGGGCTCCGACCAACGCCGGAAGTGTTGGGAGGCCTGTCCTTAAACAATCTTTTGCTCTCTCTCTAAACAGACTCTCTCTCTCTAAACATACTCCCACAGATTCTCTCTCTCTCTCTCTCTCTCTCTCTCTCTCTCTCTCTCTCTCTCTCTCTCTCTCTCTCTCTCTCTCTCTCTCTCTCTCTCTCTCTCTCTCTCTCTCTCTCTCTCTCTCTCTCTCTCTCTCTCTCTCTCTCTCTCTCTCTCTCTCTCTCTCTCTCTCTCTCTCTCTCTCTCTCTCTCTCTCTCTCTCTCTCTCTTGAAGAGCGCATTGCCAAAACAAAACCATAACAAGACCAGCAATTAATGCCCATGATATGTCTCCTTTTGTCAAAGTCTAATTTAGAATTTAGAATTTAGAATTGTAAACTCGCTTTACAATTCTGCCTCACATTCACCCAATCATTAACACATTCAGGATGAACCACGCAGGGCGGCGGCCAGCTTGTCAGGATCAGTCAGGGTGAGGCGTCTTCCTCAGGCACACCTCGACACCCGGTTACCAGCCAACCCGCTCCATCTCCTGAGTCACACGCCACCCAGATCTATAGAGCCGCAGAGGACAGAGTGTGGACGGCAGGGGCGGTCAGGTGGTCGCAAACAGGGTTTAAATTTTGGTTACCAGTGGTAGCCATGACAACACTAACAAATCACGCCCCGAAGGTCCTAGGAGAAAAACCCATTGTGCTTCCAGGACATGGACTCATGGTGGTCCCCTAGGGTCTGGGGGGAGGCACTGTGAGTCCATGCCCCTTCGGCATGAACCCCGTCCTCATAGGGTCTCCAGGCCCCGGGTGAAGGGGTCCATGAGGTCTCCATGAGGTCCTGAGTTCTCTGTGTGGACCTGAGTTCTCCGTGTGGACCTGAGTTCTCCGTGTGGACCTGAGTTCTCCGTGTGGACCTGAGTTCTTCATGTGGTCCTGAGTTCTCCGTGTTTACCTGAGTTCTACATGAGGACCTGAGTTCTCTGTGTGGACCTGAGTTCTTCATGTGGTCCTGAGTTCTCTGTGTGGACCTGAGTTCTTCATGTGGTCCTGAGTTCTCCGTGTTTACCTGAGTTCTACATGAGGACCTGAGTTCTCTGTGTGGACCTGAGTTCTTCATGTGGTCCTGAGTTCTCTGTGTGGACCTGAGTTCTTCATGTGGTCCTGAGTTCTCTGTGTGGACCTGAGTTCTCCATGACGACCTGAGTTCCCCGTGTTGACCTAAGTTCTCCATGACGACCTGAGTTCTCCGTGTGGACCTGAGTTCTCCGTGTTGATCTGAGATCTCTGTGGCAGAAGGAGGGATATCCTGTGGCCTTGAGTGCGTCGACTAACATGTATTGAAATATTATTGTCGCTGCTTTTTGACCAGGAGCTGGCGAGCCCCCAAGCCTGGGATAAACAGCCTTGGATTTTTTGCCCTTCAGAGGGCCTCCGCCCATGCAGCGGAGGGAATATGATTATTTCAACGGTCAGAGGCGCAGCCAACCCCAACACAAGGGGCTGCCAGAGCCCTGCGGTGCCAAGAGGTGTTGTTGTTACCCGTGGACGTTGGTGACACAAAGGGACTGATCCAGAGGCAGCCATTGATCCAGTGTTCATGGAGATTTGAAAGAGGGGTCAAAACATTTCCTGTGGCTGAGGTCAAACGGTACCGCCACTATGGCTGGAAGGCCATCGCTATGGAGGTGATACAGAACGTCATATTATCCCATATCGTGACATATCATGTAAGAGGATGCTATCATATATCACGTAGTACCCCCATGACCTGTTTCTCCATATATATCCTGATATATCCTGTGGTAACTCCATATATCCTGAAATATCCTGTAGTATCTTGAATCTCCTGTAGTATCTCCATTTAACCCCAATATATCCTATAGTATCTCCATATATTCCGTGGTATCCCCGTTTTTCGATATATCCTGATATATCCTGTAGTTTTTCCACATTCTGATATATCCTGTAGTTTTTCGATATATCCTGATATATCCTGTAGTTTTTCCACATCCTGATATATCCTGTAGTTTTTCGATATATCCTGATATATCCTGTAGTTTTTCGATATATCCTGATATATCCTGTAGTTTTTCCATACATCCTGATATATCCTGTGGTTTTCCATACATCCTGATGGTTGGTGAGTCTCCAGGTGGATGTTCCGGTCCGTGGGTGAGGAGGAGACGTTTGGTGAGGAGCATAACAAGAGGAGAACCCCCCACAGGACGAGAGATTGTGACGGATTAGGAAACTATGCTGGCATATCCTGTTACCAGCGCAAGTGCGTCTGAGGGATTCACTAGTGACGACCCCAGTGATGTCACTGGTAATGTCACTAGAGATGTCACAAGAGTCATCACTAGTGATGTCACTGTAGTTTCTCCATATATCCTGTAGTATATTCATATATCCTGATATATCCTGTGGCCAGCAGCCAGTCCTTGTGGTTGAATACAGTACGTACACACACACACACACACACACACACACACACACACACACACACACACACACACACACACACACACACACACACACACACACACACACACACACACACACACACACACACACACACAAAACATGCGCACGCACAGAAACACTCATGCAAACTCATGAACACACTCATACTACCGAACCCAGCATGCACGCACAAGCTCCACACACACTCAGACACACACGCTCACCACACACTTTCCACACACACAATCAGCACAGCCACAGACTCTGCTATTCTCCAGCAAACACACATAAGCCCCAGACACTCAGACACACAAACACCCCACACACTTGTACAGACACTTGGATACACAATCAACACATACACACACACACACACACTTAGACAGACACTTGGATACACAATCAACACATACACACACACACACACTTGTACAGACACTCGGATACACAATCAACACATACACACACACACACACACACTTAGACAGACACTTGGATACACAATCAACACACACACACACTTAGACAGACACTCGGATACACACTCTCCACACACACACACACACACACACACACACACACACACACACACACTGGAGGATCAGGGTTTATTACAGCTCCGCCCCCTCACACCTCGTTAAGCCGGGTGCTAACGACCTGCGCTCAACACACGCTAGGGTGTGTGTGTGTGTGTGTGTGTGTGTGTGTGTGTGTGTGTGTGTGTGGTGTGTGTGTGTGTGTGTGTGTGTGTGTGTGTGTGTGTGTGTCTGGCTGGGTTAGCTCTTGTAAAGAGTTTATTAGGCTAACTTCCCGTTCCCAATCTAATGTACGAGGACCATGTGGACTCTCTCTCTCCACCTGACGCTGGTAACCCAACGGCCAATGAGAAGTGAGTGTTTAATGCTCGTTAAATCTCAACCCGCTGTTGAGGATTCTGGAAAAACCTCCTGAGTCACGTGTGTGTGTGTGTGTGTGTGTGTGTGTGTGTGTGTGTGTGTGTGTGTGTGTGTGTGTGTGTGTGTGTGTGTGTGTGTGTGTGTGTGTGTGTGTGTGTGTGTGTGTGTGTGTGTGTGTGTGTGTGTGTGTGTGTGATTGTGCATCCGTTTTATTAATAACCAAATTCCTACATATGCTATTATTACTCATGCATGCTGCTGATGTGTCTAACTTCCTGGACTCCTCACACACTCAAACACACACACACACACACACACACACACACACACACACACACACACACACACACACACACACACACACACACACACACACACACACACACACACACACACACACACACAGGTGGGGTTTGTGCTGGAGGTGTTTGCGCGGGAGGTGGGGGTCGGGGTCGAGGGGATGGGGTTCATCAGCCCAGAGGATGAAGTGGTGCTGAGGGACGGAGGTGTAGAACCGACCTGTAAATCAGCTCCTGCAGCCCAGCAGCCGACAGGAAGCAGCTATCGCCTGGCTTCCTGTCCTCAGCTTTATGGGGGCCCGCAGAACAGCGGTTTTCCCAGAATGCCTTCCTCCAGGGCAGGGGCTGCCAACCTTTCTTAACCGGTGACCCCGGTTTCAGGTCTGAGAACTTCGTGACCCCATTAACATTTAGGGCATTTAGCAGACGCTTTTATCTAAAGCGACTTACAATAGGTACATTTGTCATAAGAAGTGCAACAATATATCGCTGTCAGTACAGAAAGGATGTTCATAGAACCAAGTGCAAGTACAACAATCGCTAGGTTAACCAATTCCCCGTCTTACAGCAATGATAGCAGCTACTGCAGTTGCTACACAGTTAAGTACTATAATACAATACAATACAACACAATACAATACAGTGTACAATGGTGGCCAGAGGGGGGAGGGTGGTTATGCAGAGTCGAGGTGGACTCTGAACAGGTGAGTCTTGAGTCTTTTTCGGAAGATAGTGAGCGACTCTGCGGTGCTGAGAACGGCAGGGAGCTTGTTCCACCACTGAGGTCCCAAAACCAAGAAAAGTACCGCCATCGCTAAGACTTTAGCGATGGCGGTACCAGACGTCCAGCTGAGGTAGTTGAGCGGAGGGATCGAGCTGGGGTGTGTGGCTTTAGCAATGTTTGGAGGTAGGCAGGGGCAGTTCCATCGACTGCCTTGTATGCCAGTACCATCGTCTTAAATTTAATGCGAGCTACTACAGGGAGCCAGTGGAGTCCTTGTATGCCAGTACCATCGTCTTAAATTTAATGCGAGCTACTACAGGGAGCCAGTGGAGGTCCCGGAAGAGGGGGGGTCACATGGGAGAACTTCGGTAGGTTGAACACGAGGCGCGCTGCCCCATTCTGGATGCGCTGCAAAGACCCCTTTACATTTACAACTGCTTCCACACATCACTTAACCAAAACCCTTTTATATCAATGCGTGATTGCAGTACTTCACCAAGTGATCAGTAGAAATTAACCAAGTGATTAGTAGTAGTTCACAGGGATTCGTAGTAGGTCACTATGTGGTTAGTAGTAGTTCACAGAGTGATTAGTAGCAGTTAACAAAGTGATTAGTTGTGTTCACTCAGTGAATAGTTTTAGTTCAGAGAGTGGTTAGGAGTAGTTCAAAGGGTGATTATTAGTAGTTTGCAGAGTGGTCAGTAGTAGTTCACAGAGTGGTTAGTAACCCTAGCCTGACCCGCATGGAGATAACAGCGGGCTACTAGTTTCCCGGTGTACCTGTGGGTCCTGCACCACCAGACAATAGCAGGAAGGGGCTAGCGCTGGTGTTAGCGCGGGTGTTAGTGTTGGTGTAAGCGCGGGTGTTAGTGCTGGTGTTAGCCGATCCATCAGCGGCGCTACAGCGCTAAACTCCACGGCCCGCCCAACGTTGAGAACAAAGACCTTCACTTCCTGTTGGGGGGGGGGGGGTTCAAGGCCAGACATTTCATTGACCAGGGGATTGTTGCAGAACAGTAGACCAGTGCTGTGTCTGAAATCGCGCACTTATGTAAGTGCACTTACATTGAGTGCACTTCATTATCCCTACATGTAACTGTCTCAGAGACAGTCTGGACATTACAGAGATTATAAATATGTATTTACAGTATTTGTTTAATTCATGATTTATTATTTGTTGAATTGATGGATTTATTCTTTGGTTAAAAATGATTTTAAGTTGTACTGTTAAAAAGAGATATAGTGTCATTGCTACTACTTCCCCTTTTGGTATTAAGAGTTTGTCTACATATGGGGTCCTATCCCAGTGAATTATGGGAAAAGCGCCAACAGAGATATAAAACCAGTCACAGACTCATGGGTTTTCAGAAGAAGATGGACTCTGCATTAGGTTTATGGCGCTAACGTTGTCACAGTGTTTTTCTGATTATTAAATTTCAGAGACAGTTTAAGAAAAAATAAATCTTCAAAAAACATCAGTATGAAGCATGGCCGTTTATTAAACCAATGCAGCTACAGTGACAACGATCCACCAATGTGGCTAAGTTGGTAGAAAGAGCTAGCCTAGCTTTCAGTTCGAAGCCAACAAGTGGACCAGAATAACAGCGTGTAAGAGACGTTGAGAGAGTGGTCTACTATCGGAGAAAGAGGAGAGCTTCGACGTAGCTGACAACCGGCTAACATTCACACCACGGCTCCAGAGTTGACGTAGCCTACAGCAGCTTTCATCGGCTGTTGGCTCTTGGGCAGCCAGCACGGACACGGGACACGTTTGCAGAGGACCTGCGCTCGGGTCAGAGAGCAGCGTTTGCAAGCAGCACACCGGTTACGCGACTCGACGGGCGGGGAGCGGCGTCCATAGGCGGCGCGGCTGTTTCACAGCTCGAGGAGCAGAGAGCACTGTTCGCAAGCAGCTGCCCTGCGCCACGATATGATTCGGTCAGCGGAGAACGACGCTCGCAAAACAGCACGACTTCATCCCACCTCGCCGCTGTAAGCCAAGCAATGCCTGACTAGTCTACAAGGTCTTCTGACTGATCTTCGGCGTAGGCTACAACGGACGACAGCAGGTTTGACCATGCTGCCCTGAAGTTTGTTAGAGTGGTGAACAGTGTTCACAACCTGATGCCACTTCAATAACAGTTGGCCCAGAGCAAAGAAAATCTAGTAGGGAAAGAAAATTAACCCCCAAAATGCTAGAACTAAAAGGAACAGAAAATAGGTCAAAAGGAGCACAAATTCACCATGCTATATGAATGCTGGAAAAGGGAAGTTTGGTGGAAACCAAAGGAATTTACTTTGGGAAACAAATACGAACGCAGAGCCAAAAGAGTTTCAAATGAAGGTACAGCTCTTTGAAGCTGCTTCTTCAGGTGGCGGTGCAAATTACGGAATGAAATATCTTGCCAGTCAGCAAGAAAGAGCGTATCCTGTAGCTGCCGGGTTCATCAAGAAGAACTTTTATGTTGATGATGGCCTAGCCAGTGTAGAATCTGAGGATGCATCCATCCAGTTAGGGAGAGAAGCACAAAGCCTGTGTGAAAAGGGAAAACTGCATCTCCATAAGTTCATTTCAAACAGCAGAGAATCAATCCCTGAAAGCGAACGGGCAGGTGGAGTTCATGAGGTGGGTCTCAGTCTCGGAGAGCTTCCCATGCAGACAGTTTTAGGAGTAAGGTGGAGTGTAAGCAGTGACAATTTCTCCTTTAAAGTCAGCCTGGATGAAAAACCAGTGGCACGTCGGGGAATCCTCTCCACTGTAGCCTCAGTTTTTGACCCCTGGGCTTTCTGGCCCCCTTTTTGCTGCTGGGGAAGAAAATAGTGCAGGAGATGTGCCAGAAAGGAGTGGGATGGGATGAACCATTGCCGAGAGAATTAGTGCCACGATGGGATAACTGGCTGAAGGATCTTGAAAACCTGCCAAGTCTTCAGATACCAAGATGCTTCACTCCTATTGATGTTGGAAAGATCCAAAGAACCGAACTGCATCATTTTTCAGATGCGAGCTGCAATGGCTATGGCCAGGCCTCGTATATCCGAGTTGTAGGTGAGAACAAAGTGCACTGCTCTTTGGTCATAGGTATGGCTAGGGTCTCACCCACGAAAATCGTAACCATACCTAGGCTAGAATTGACAGCTGCAGTGGTCTCAGCAATAGTCAGCAGCATGTCAAAAGAAGAGAGCTTCATGGGGACGAAGAATATTTCTGGACCGACTCCAAAGTGGTCTTGGGCTACATTAACAATGAAGCCCGTAGGTTCCATGTTTTTGCAGCAAATACAGTATAGAGAATCAGAGAACTAACTGACCCCTCCCAGTCGTACTACGTCAGCACTAGGGTTGCCGCGGTATATGGTATTACCGGTATTACCGGTGTTGAGGCCAACACCGATGACACCGGCAACACCGTTTTTTTTTTGTTGTTTTTTCAGTAATAAAAAAAGAAATTCAGTAAAAATGAATAATATAATTATAATTAAGAAAATTAAAATGTGTAAGAAAGGCCACAGTTCTGCTCTGCGCTTCCTTACAAGACCGGTTACCATAGCAACGCAGGTAAACAAACCCCGCGAAGCCCAACCCCAACAAGAGCTCCCCGCGCTACGGGCCATCCGGAGGCGCACAGAGCTTTTGCCGTTTTTTGTGATATTATATATGTAAAATTATATTATACTATTATATATAGAACGTTATAAGACGCTGTCACCGAGAATTGGCGTGCTGCCAGACGCTGTCACCGAGTGTGAGAGGAGAGTTGACGGAGAAGATGGCGGTTGACCTAGTTTCAAAGTTTATACCGTTTATACTCATAATACAGGTGTTGACACGAGTGTATTACTCGGTGTGAAAATGTCCACACCGCAGCGACCCTAGTCAGCACTGGTCAATATTCAGCTGATCACGCCTCCAGAGGCCTCAGTGTGACCGAACAGATTAACCCAAACTGGTTTACTGGTCCAGAGTTCCTGGGGGAAAGGGAGATAGTCACACCAACGTTAACTCCAGAGCTCATGGTGGGAGACCCTGAAGTAAGGACGACACAGGTTTTACACACACAAGTAGAGAACGAAGAAAGTTTTCTAGTCCTGCTTGAGCGCTTTTAAAAATGGCATACTGCCTTAACCAGATAGAATAACTCAGATCCAGCGCTTAGCAAAAAGAACCAAAGAGACCGG
>OLKM01000550.1:148068-158068 GCA_900291075.1 Melanogrammus aeglefinus | reverse complement strand
GGACGTTAAGATCTGCGACTCCTGTGAGCACATGTTGTGCCCCACGGTGGAAGGGGCTAAGGTATGCAGGTGCCGCCCCGGGTTCGTGGTGTCCCAGGAGAACCCCACCCGCTGCGACCCCCATTGCGACAGGCCCGATTGCCCCGCCTACTGCGTGGTGGACTCCAACGGGGGGTCCCAGTGCCGCTGCCCGTCGGGCTACGTCGTCGACGACGAGCAAAGCGCTGCCCCGCTGTGTGTCCGGTTCGACTACTACATCGACTCCCTCCCCACCGACCCCCCCACCCACCGACCGGGCACAAGCGAGGGGGCGGACCCCAGCGGGGGGCCGGGGCCCAGCGCCCCCCCGCCTGCCTTCCCGGCCACAGGGGTCCCGGGCTACGTGCGGGTGGGCGCGGCCCTGGGCATCACAGTGTTCGTGGCGGCGGCCATGGCGGCGCTGTACCTGCTGCTGCGCTGCGCACTGCGGCGCGATAGCGGCACGCTGGAGCTGAGCCCCGACGGCGGCGGGCTCACCCTGCAGCAGGTCACCACCGAGAAGTACCAACGCTTCTCCTTCGACAAGCAGAGCCGCGAGACCCCGGGGTGGTGACTCCCGGGGGCCGCCCACCCCCCACCGAGGGCCCGCTCTACGGACTGATCAGGGACCGGTTCTGGTGTCGGTGGAGTCAGGACCAGACTGGGACCCTTAACTCACCAACACCCCCCTCCACAGTGGGCTCAGAGGCAGAGCGGGGGCTGGAGAGCGGAGGCTACCTGGAGGGTGGGGGCCCCTCACCTGTAGAGGGTGAGGGCCCCTCACCTGTAGAGGGTGAGGGCCCCTCACCTGTAGAGGGTGAGGGCCCCTGATCGATAAGGGCCCCTGACCGCTTTCTGGATCTAAACTCACTGTCAGTCACCTCGATATTAACTTCTGATAAATTAATTGTAACGTGAAAAAACCCTCAAGGTTGCCACTGTAATGACATTAGCAAGAACCACCTGTCACCACGGCAACACCCACCTGACGTTGCCACGGCAACACCCACCTGACGTCACCACGGCACCACCCCTCCGGATGTCACCACGGCACCACCCACCTGACGTCAACACAGCAACACCCACCTGACGTCACCACGGCAACACCCACCTGGCGTCAACACAGCACCACCCTCCTGACGTCACCACGGCACCACCCACCTGACGTCAACACAGCACCACCCTCCTGACGTCACCACGGCACCACCCACCTGACGTCATCACAGCAACACCCACCTGACGTCACTACGGCAACCCAACCACGACAATGTGAATGTAAACATGACGTCACCATGGCAACAGGAACGTAAACATGACATTACCACAGCAACATGAATGTGTATCACCAGGATCTAACTATATTGTAATACAGTATTAGTAGTATTGCTTGGTTTGCATCAGTATTTACTATTTATGTATAATTTTGTGTTGTATTGTGAGAAGTCAAATTTTATTTAATCGTATTCTTGATTATTACCTTTGTTTTTATATATTTTTTTTATTTATATTTTATTTTAGAATCTGTGCTGCTGTTACAACATAATTTCCCTTTGGAGATTAATAAACTATCTATTCTCTCTCCCTGTGATGTGTGAACTATAACACTTGGGGAACTAGCATCATATGGTTAATCAATATCAGAAGTCAGCAACATATAGCTAACTAGCATCAGCTAAATCATAAATCGCATCAACTATCATTCACATAACTCCCAGGTGCCAGCATCTGAAGTGCTACCAGGTACCATCAAAGCATTAGATAAGTGCTCACCTTTACCAGATGTATAATAACTAGCATCAGATCATTTTTAAAAGTGCTAAAAGCGAACTAATGTTGTCCCAGCAGTCATAATACGCTACAACAGAACTCCTGAGGTGAGACGACAGTTACGCCTTGTCTCCTGTTTCGCTACGGAGACATCTCCGATGCTAGTTCCATATTTTGTATAACATGGGAGTGCAAAAAATATGGAGATACTGTAGGTGACGCCGCCGATCGGTTCACACAGACTGTTTGGGGTGTGGATTAACCCTTCATGGACAACTACATTGTAAGATCTTTGCCCCAAGCAATGGAAACCATCCCCAATTGGCACATTGAGGGTCTCTAATGGCCACCACACAGTGGTCAGTGTTTGTCACTCGTTAATATTCCATCCTGAATACATAAATAATCAAATTACTGTCAAACGTGCCAAAATACATAATAATATGGAGCCTCTGAGATCCTTACCAAAAAAATTAAAAAAAGTCATGCAACATGATGGGTCGAAGATTGAAGATTGTTAATGTAGTAGCATCAGAAGAGTTTGACAGTTAGCTAATTCATATCAAGTATCAGATAGTTAATTTGTATAAAATAAGTCCTCACTAGCATCATAGGCATCATATAGTCATAACTACACACAGCCATTACTGCTGTTAGGGGAGCTTGGCGGAGGTGACTAGCATGTAGCCTAGCTCATAGCATGTAGCCTAGCTCATAGCATGTAGCCTAGCTCACGACTGTTTGTGGCGTTTGGACGCAAAAAGATCTGTTCAATGAAGTCACCTGAAAAATATGATTTCCTTCTGGTGATACAAAGCCAATAATTTCTTATCTTTTCAGTTAGAAGCTCAGTGTCGCCATATTTTGTATTTTGCGAGGTCCCATTCGCAGATTTTATGTCGTTAAGAAATTAATAAGCTTAGTAAATGAATTTGTTTTGGTCGTAAACTATAACAAGGCCCCGCCCTTAAATAAGAACCGTTTCCTGCGGATGGTTGCTGACATCGATGGTTCTATAAGGCTGACTTCACAGAGGCTCCACATCCAAATGTCCTTTAAATTCACTTAGACTAACGTAACTTGATTTTCCCGTTGGCATTTGAGTTCACATGGTACGAGTTACTGTGCAACACATGTGTGCACAAACCACACACATCAGAAAATAAACAGGTGAATTTAAAAAGTGTGAAGAGTCTAAACATGAAGTGTCTTGGTATTCATAGCCTATCTATACAGTATATACTGTAGTGTATGCTTCACATCACCCATGGTCCATACAACCCCTTTTCCTGCCGTACATTTGCTCGAAAAAGTAAGAGATGGTAAAGAAAACGCAGTGTTTCTCTTTAGAAATTCCTGTTGTAAGTTTTCTCCCTGTCCCTCATTTGTTGGCCCGGTCTGTCTTGGCCCCGTCGTTTGATGGCTAACTTCTCTATCAATTTTAACATCACAAAAGGTTTTCTTTAACAGAAACTCAACACTGTTAATCACAGTTGCAACACCACTCGTCATATCGGCATCTGATATAGAAACAACGAAAGATAACTGGCAGAATAATTTCAGTCAAAACAACAACAGTTCCAGAATATGACCATGGGGAAAAATACTTTATGACCATATAGGCGTCGTTTTGCGCGGATTGCAATTCTTAATGCAGCCTGCAGGATTGCACAACGTTGCCCTGCCCTGCCACAACATTGCAAGACACGTTAAACTCAACTAGAATCGCCGCTCACCATCATCCAAAATTTGATGTCAACAGACCAAAATAGTCGGAGAGCCTACAGAAACTATAGATAGTTAATGTGACAATCACATTATCAAAAATATACTTGGAGCAATGATTTACTGAGGAACTATATTTTTGGGAGCATTCTTTTGCAAGTAGTATGCTGCCCCACATGCCCATATGGACGCTGGGCACGTGCCTGTTCAGATAGGTGCTAGCTAGAATGAGATAAAGGCTATTTATGTTTTAACTTTATTTTTACATTGTGTTGAATATATAATCGATCATTCAAAACTTTAGGTGATGTGAAATATCCCTTAAGGTGAAAAATGAAATATGGCCTCCTCCTACAGGTGCTGTGTGTAGGATTTAGTGGTATCTAGTGGAGAGGACGCATATTGCAGCCACCTGAAGCCCCGAGTGGCTAGGTATTTCCAAAGTGTTGTCAGGTACCTTGATAGATTTTTATATATATTTTTTTTCTTTTAGCAATGCAAAGACATCGATTCTTATTTTCTTGGGATAATACTTGTAAAGGACCCAATTTCTGGGTTGGTTCTAGGGAATACACAGCACTGTTGAGTAGTCACGAGCAATTATTGTTATTTTATTGGTGGATTTATATTGACTTAGGCTATATTCAGCCTTGTTGGAAGGACTTTTGTTTTGATATAGTGTGCCGTGTGGAGGGTGAGTTCCTGGCGCGAACGAGGGAGAGGAACAGATCACAACAGACACGTAAACAGGAAAAGACAGATAGCGATATAGTTAAGGTTAAATATTGAATTGATTTTGCACCCGCCGAAGAGGCACGAGCTCTTAGGGTGGTTCATTGGTTGACGACGGAAGGATTTCAATAAATCAAGAAAACCATCAGTTTAAGACTCAAACCATTCCTCGGTGGGGATACTACTCGTATATAAAAAAAAAACAATCTTAAGAATATTATAATCCGTTTCAACAAACTTCATACTGCGAGATGCGGCTTGATTCTACACACTGCCCTCAATGCATCAACAATTAATTTGTGGAAGGCATATTGCTCTTTGTTAGAACATAAGGTGGACCCTAGTGTCCTAGTAAAGATAGATCCACCATCATGTTCAGAATTTTATCACGATGGCTAATTAGTAGGCTATGTAAATACCCTGGTTTTGGAAAGAAGGAAAATATGTCCTCATGTTTGTAAAACTTTTGTGTATGAAATAAGTGACGTTGGTTTTCTTCGACCAGAAAATGAAAAGTTGTGCATAAATATTACAACATAGGTTTCGCGGAACCAATTCTGCGTCAATATTCAATCGATTGAACGTACGATTTGCTACGGTTTTTCTGTTTAAACTGTTTTAGTTCCCCCCTCCCCCTGGAGCCTCACTATTACGAATTTTCCGTATAGTCACACAGCAATTAACACATTTAACACACACACACACGCGCACACACACACACACACACACACACACACACACACACACACACACACACACACACACACAACACACACACAACCACACACACACACACACACACACACACACACACACACACACACAGAGGGGGGAGGGACTACTATGACCAATAGAGGGGTGTGCTGCGTGCATGTGGCCCTAAAAACAGAGCGCGCGTAATGGAGAGCTGGAGAGCGATAAAAGGAGACTTCCTTCCTCGCCTGTGAGCCAGAGCGCCGCGGCATGGAGCTATGCCCGGGCTGAACCTCATTCGTCCACCACCTAAGACCATGTTGCCGCTTCTCGCTCTCCTGCTTCTCGGGGTCCTCGCGGCTGGTGACGAGGTACTCGCGGCAGATGACGGACACTGCGATGGCACGCTCTGCTTCGCGGTTTTCTCAAAACCTGCGGATTTCCAAACGGCGCGGGACCAGTGTTCCGAGTTTGCGGGACACCTAATGACGGTCCGGACCGCGTACTCCAACGCCGTGCTGCGGGGGCTGTTGCGCGGGTCCGGGCCGCACTGGGTGGGCCTGTCCCGGGCCGCCGGGTGTTCGGAAGAGGCCGGCCCGCTGCTGGGGTTCCGCTGGGACACGGGCGACACGGGCTCAGACTTCTCCAACTGGGACGCGGCGTCTGCAGACCGCTTGGGCTGCGCGCGCCGATGCGTTTCGGTCTCGAGCGGGGACGGTTTCAGGTGGTCCGTGGGTCCCTGCGACGCGCACGCCGCGGGGTTTCTGTGTGAGTACCGCCGCAGAGAGGCGTGCGAGCCGCCCGGTGCGTTGGGGACCTACACGCGTCCTCCTTACGTAGGACGGAGCGGCGACGCAGAGCCGCAGCCCCACGGTACCATCTTCACACGTGACTCCGACGGCGCCACGTCCATGTGTCTGTCCGGGGAGTGGGTGCGCGCGCCGTGGCCCTGCGGGATGAGGGGGGGCGGGTGCGAGTTCGAGTGCGGCGGGACCGAGGACCGCCCGGTGTGTCTGTGCCCCCCGGGCCGGGCGCCGAGCGGGGAGGACCCAGCTGTCTGCGCCCCTTTCCGGGGGGACTCCTGCCGGGCCCTGGGCTGCGCCCACGGCTGCGGGGGGGCCACACCGGCGTGCACCTGCCGCCCCGGGTTCCTCCTGGGCGCGGACAGCCGATCGTGCAGGGAGGCGGGGCCGGCCCCAAGGGGCCTGCGGGCGTGCGACCGGGGGTACCGCTCCACGGTGGTGGATGACTGTGTGGACGTGGACGAGTGCCAGCACGCGCCCTGCGAGCACCTCTGCATCAACACGCGCGGCAGCTTCACCTGCGAGTGCTTCGATGGCTACCGCCTGGACCCCGGGGACGCGCTGCGCTGCCAGGCCTACTGCGGGCACGCCGAGTGCCCGGCCGAGTGTGACCCCAATGACCCCGAGGACTGCCGCTGCCCCAAGGGCTACATCCTGGACGTTCGGCCGGAGGGCGGAGTCTGCATGGACCTGGACGAGTGCGATAACTACTACTGCGATCAGCTCTGCGAAAACTCCTACGGCAACTTCACCTGCAGCTGCCTCGCTGGCTTCTCATTGGTTGAGGGCAACAAGTGCGTGATGGGAACGGTGACCGAGAGCTTCACCTTAAGCTACGTCCCGACCTCTGACCCCGCCCCGCCCGAAACGGCTCGGCTCTCTGCGGGGGGGCTGGTGGCCGTGGTGGTGGCTGTGGCCGTGGTGGTATTCCTGGCGATGATTCTCGTGTATCACTTCACCACCCGACGCAGCGAAGGGCGGGCCGCGAGCCCCGGGGGGGCAGGAGCGCACAACCTGGAGCAAGTGGCATCGGGCCTGACCGAGAAAGTGCCGGCCCTGGAGGAGTGAACGCATGGCGACGGGGACGTGTGGGTCAGTGGGGCCAAAGGAAAGGGTTCTACTCAACTGACAAATAAACTGGAAATTCACCGCTAGAATGTAAAGTGTAAAAAGTAAATGTCTCAAATGTTCTACAAATAAAAAGCAAAAGTGCAATATTTCCTGTACGTTAACCGCTCGTTTCTTGTCATACAACACTGACACCCAGTGGACACAAGGCGGACTGCAGCCAGCAGGAGACGGAACTGTTGAGCACAACGCGTTAGTGTGGTCAGCCGTGTTGGCCTGGAGGCTGAGAGTTTAACAATGAGAAAAGTAGAATATCGTAGGCCTATATAGGCTAGACATATTTTCGCTCACATAATATGCAGTAACCTAAATTCAGAAAAGCCTTAATTAAATGTAGGCCTGATAGGCCATATTACTCAATATATCCTACTATAGTATTTAAAAGTACATTTTGTTTCTAATTTCAACTGATTGTTGAATTTTTGCCACAATGCGTATACAAAATGACTCTGAAGCCCACGGAGGGCACTGACTGCAGGGTAAATATTTCAACTAAATTAATCATTCTTTACTTCAGATATTTCCAACATGGACTTGAGATCTGGCCTGAGTGCTCTGGAGGTGAGAAGTCTCCATCTCTGGTTCTGACCCTTCCTGCAGCAATCTGAACCGGACTAACAGCTAGGAGGCGTTGTTTACCGTGATTGGTTCCTCCTGTGAAGAGCACAGCGTCTGGCCATTCGCATTTTAGAAAAGAAAAGAAAATGAATCTGCTGATTTTAAAGCTATCCTTCAAAGTAACGAGTAACCGGAACCTTCCCAGAAATGTATTGAAGTCAAAAGTAGGCTACTGTATTTGTCTATCAAATGTAGCAGAGTAAAAGTCAAATGTTTTCTAAAAAATGAATACTTAAGTAACGTACGGATTCAAGAAAAATGTACAGTACTCAAGTAAATGTAGGCCTACTTTGCTACTGTCCACCCTGAATATGTTAGTGATTAAATAACAGATTAAATAACATGGAAGGCCCTGCCGATAATGAGAGGCACGTAGTCGAACTGATTAGTTTGAAAAATCCCTCGTAAGCAGACCAGACTAGGCCTCCTGCACTTCGTCCATACTGTCGCGTTAACGCTCGACCAGAAAGTCAGTCAGACTGACTTTGATCGATCCGCCTCTTTTGACGTTTCAATAAGTCGACACTAGATGGCGATATTGTCTCATTAATACATGACCACGGTACAAGTTTAACCAATCCGATCAAAAAGCATTCATTATAGGGCTAGGCAACAAACAGCCTCTCCATTCTCCAACTTTCAGGGATAAGTCAACTTATTCAAAAGTTTCCAACTAATTTTATATCGCTACGTCATGTGAGGCTTCGTGTCCTGGGGGTCGCAGAGACCCTGTAACGGTTAGAGTCTGACGGTAAGTTATGTAAGGGATAATGTATAGAACGCCATACATCATCGGGAATATAAGACCCGACAGGGCGAACAGGACACCGACACAAAGAGGTGTATTGCTTCGCCCAGAACGGGGCCTATTTTCGATAATGACCGGCAACGTTCTATACATTATCCCGCCTAAACACGGCTACTTGCCAAAAAAGAACAAATGACCTCACACGGTGTGTCTTTTTACAATTTATTTGTTACCAGCATTATTAGTGTTGATCAGCAGAGAAACAGTCCGCCAACGACGTTGACGTCGCTTTGCAACCAAGTACGCTGGGGTTGATAAATTACCGGACTACTTGCGGCGTGATACGAAAGACGGCAAAAAAAAACCACTTTCCTTGATCATTTTATGCTCAGCAACGGTGAATCGTCAAAAAATAATTCACCGCCGGAAGTTGTGAAGGCTAATGCAAGTGAAAGGAGCGTTCCACAGCATTGAGTTAGAAGGGTAGTTTAAACTTAAAAAAAACGTTTTATTTTTCGCCATATCAACCCCAGCGTACTCGGTTGCTAAGCGACGTCAATGTATTTGACAGACTATTCCTCAGCTGATCAACAGTACGAATGCTGGTAACAAATAGGCTAAATGGTAAAAAGACCACCGTGTGGAGTTATCTTTTCGTTTTGGCCGTGTAATAAGCGGGATAATGTATAGAACATCTCCGATCATCATCCAAAATAAGCCCTGTTCTGGGCGACGCAAGACAACTCCTCTTGGCATCGGCCTTCTTTACATTATCCCATACACAACATTATGTTATGAGGCTGATGGACTTAGAAGGGAAAACTTATAAAGACGGTTGTTTTATTTCATTTAGTTTTTATGGGTCTCCTCTCTAATATAACTTAAATGCGTGGTGAATTCAGTGTTTGTTTGTTTTATTTAATTAGTTCGTGGACATTTAAGCCAAACGGGGCCACCAATTTCCTGCTCATGCGCCTCTGCTGTCTCACGCGTTTTTACCTCACGTTGGCATTATGGATCTCCCGCCAAAACCCTGCGAAACCAACAGATTCATTTATCGCCTTTCAAAATAAGAACCCATTTTCCTCGAGAGTTCAGGGCAGACTGGATTCAAACCCTCCACCACCAGATTTCACCCCGCAGTGGGACTCACCTTCGATTGGTTCTGGATACAAGATGGCGGCCTTGAGGGAGGCGGGTCACAAAATCCCAGGCTGGCTCTCGTCTCTAGAAGTTAACGTCAATATCATACTTCCCGTGGCAGCCGTCCACTCTCTTTGATCCGAGAAAGGACAGAAAACCAGGACTCTTGATCTTAAAAACACATTTTAATCACAATCCCTCCCTGGAGGAAACTTGAAATAGAACCACACTTTGATTCAAGAGTGACGTCCAGTGGAGCAGGGGGTCAGGAACCACTGCCACATGGGTTATATGAAGATGAATTTGATTGGAGTCTGTATACTCCAGCCTTGCCGAATACTGCAGGCTAATGCGTATATACTCCAGCTAGCCTTTATTATCCAGCCTAGTTTGTATATATCAAGCCTAGCTCGTACAATCTGTGTAATGACAAACTACAAGCTAGCCATGAAATCAGCAAAGCCAGAATAATTTCTGATCTTGTGCCACTGCGTTGACTGCATCACTCAGGGAAATATGATCTTATCGCACATTATTTGCCAGATTACAGGTTCGGCCCTCTGGTGCAATCTGGCTTGAAGCAGCCGACATTAGCCTGGAGGAAAATGTTTCTGCTGTTGAAATT
>OLKM01000550.1:139786-148043 GCA_900291075.1 Melanogrammus aeglefinus | reverse complement strand
ATAATTCACCGCCGGAAGTTGTGAGGCCTAAATGCAAAGTAAAAAGGAGCCGTTCCACAGCATTGAGATTAGAAGGGTAGTTTAAATAAAAAAACGTTTTATTTTTTTTTCGCCATATCCAACCCAAGCGTACTCGTGTTGCTACAGCGAAAGTCAATGTATTTGACAGACTATTCCCTCAGCTGATCAAACAGTACGAATGCCTGGTAACAAATAGGCTAAATGGTAAAAAGACGACACGTGTGGAGTATCCTTTTCGTATTTGGCCGTGGAATAAAGCGTGGATAATGTATAGAACATCTCCCGATCATCATCCCAAAATAAGCCCTGTTCTGGGCGACGCCAAGAACAACTCCTCTTGGCATCACGAGCCTTTTCTTTACCATTATACCCATACACAACATTATGTTATGAAGGCTGATGGACTTAGAAGCGGAAAACTTATAAAGACGGGTTTTGTTTTATTTCATTTAGTTTTTAATGGGTTCTCCTCTCTAATCTTAAACTTAAAATGCCGTGGTGAATTCCAGTGTTTGTTTGTTTTATTTAATTAGTTTCGGTGGACATTTAAGCCAAACGGGGCCCACCAATTTCCTGCTCATGCGCCTCTGCTGTCTCACGCGTTTTTACCTCACGTTGGCATTATGGATCTCCCGCCAAAACCCGGGAAACCAACAGATTCATTGGTTTCATTTCAAAATAAGAACCCATTTTCCTCGAGAGTTCAGGGCAGACTTGATTCAAACCCTCCACCACCAGATTTCACCCCGCAGTGGGACTCACCTTCGATTGGTTCTGGATACAAGATGGCGGCCTTGAGGGCGGGTCACAAAATCCCAGGCTGGCTCTCGGTCTCTAGAAGGTTTAACGTCATATCATACTTCCCCGTGGCAGCCCGTCCAGCTGCTCTTTGATCCGAGAAGGACAGAAACCAGACTCTTGATCTTAAAAACACATTTTAATCACAGATCCCTCCCTGGGAGGAACTTGACAATAGAACCACACTTTGATTCAAGAGATGACGTCAGTGGAGCAGGGGGTCAGGAACCACTGCCACATGGGTTATAATGAGATGAATTTGATTGGAGTCTGTATACTCCAGCCTAGCCCGAATACTGCAGGCTAATGCGTATATACTCCAGGCTAGCCTTTATTATCCAGCCTAGTTTGTATAATCAAGGCTAGCTCGTACAATCTGTGCTAATACAAAAACTACAAGCTAGCCCATGAAATCCAGCAAAGCCAGAATAATTCCTGAATCTTGTGCCACTGCGTTGACTGCATCACATCAGGGGAAATATGATCTTATCGCACATATTTGCCAGATTACAGGTTCGGCCCCTTGGTGCATCTGGCTTGAAGCAGCCCGACATTAGCCTTGGAGGAAAATGTTCTGCTGTTGAATTGCAGACGAAAATATATTAAATAAGTCGGGATGTTTGAGGGAAGGCAAAGAGGCGCGTGGTGGGAGTGGACCGCGGCGGCGCGCCGCATTCGGACGCTAACCACACGGCGAGCGTCTCTGCGTCAACACGAACTCTCTGAGGCGGGCGTGGCGGGCGAGGGCCGCGCCGCCGCCGCGCCGTCGACCTCCGAGGCGTCGGGCGTCTTGACCTTTGACCTCCTCTTGAAGCAGCCCAGTTTCCTGGGAGACGCAGTCGGCTCGCCGGCAGCGTCCCGGGGGGGGGCGTGTCCTATGGGGTCGCCAGGGGGGTGGGGCCCCCCGGGGGGCGTGTCCCGGCTGCGGGGCGTCGTGCAGCAGGAGAGCGTCCTGGTGACAGGGTCGCCCCCCGGGGGGCTCGGCAGACGTCCTCCACCACTGCGGTGGTCGCCACCGGATCGGGCGGCGTCTGGCGCTGGTCTGCACACCTGGCAGGGGCCGAAGGGCCCCGGGGCCTGAGGGCGTGTCCTATCCAAACCCGTCGGCGGAGTCTGGTTCCGCCCCGGCGGACTCACCCTGGGTGCTGGGTCCTCCAGACCCCCCGCGGGTCCTGGACCAGGGTCCTGGCCGGGGTCCGGGAGGAGGTGGTGGGCCATCCAGCCCTGGGAGCAGGGGTGGTGGAGGTGGGGGTAGCGGATGTAGTGCAGACAGCACTCCCGGGCCGGGTAGAGGGCTTCGGGGGACGGGTTCGGCTGGGAGGAAGGGGGGAGGGTCTGGGGGCCCAGCGTGAGGTGTCTCCTCTGAGGGCCAGCAGGGTCCGGGGAGGGTCCGAGATCGCCGGGGGCCTGCGGGGGACGGCTATTGGCCGAGCCGTTTTGACAGGGCTCCTCCCCCTCCTTGCTCTGATTGGCCGCCAGCGGCTCAAGCTCGCAGTGCTCCACCTCCCCGGCTCCCCGCCCGCCCGGCCGGTACTTGCCCGGCCCGGGGCTCTTCCCCGGGGGCGGGGGGAGGCTGGCGGTGCCCTCGGCGAAGGCCTGGCACCGCAGCTTCTCGGGGAGGGGGATCTGCCCGCAGGACCCCTGGGGGCCCAGGCAGCGGCACATGCACTGGAAGAAGAAGGTGGCGAAGGCCCAGCTCACGCACATGATGAGCATCATGAAGGTGCCCAGCTGCGTGTACGCCAGCACCGTGGACGGCATCATCATGGCGCCCGCCACGAAGGTGGTCAGGGCCGCCATGGCGATGGCCGAGCCCATGCGGCTCAGGGAGAAGACCACCTTGCCGTCCCTGTCCGGCTCAGGCGCCAGCCGGTACGCCACGCCGTAGTGCACGGCGAAGTCCACCGACAGCCCCACGGCCACGGAGATGGTGACCGACTCCAGGACGTTGAGCTCCCAGCCCAGCAGTACCAGGGAGCCCACCGTCACGAAGATGGTGCCGGCGATGGAGAGGATGGCGTAGAGGCTGATGATGACGTTCCACGTGGTCAGCAGCATCACGCCGAAGGCCACGCCCACCGACAGCGCCATGGCGATCAGGGTGCCCCCCGACAGGCTGTCCTGGAGGTCGTAGAACTCCAGGTTGCTGATGAACCATCCGTGACGGAGGCCAGCAGGGGCGCTGAGCAGCTCCTCGCTGATCCACTCGTCCACCTGGAACCGGAATCAGAACCGGAATCAGAACCGGAACCACAACAGGTGTCTGTGTACCAACCTTACAACTGATTCATGCCAGCGTATCTGTCAGCACCTGCTTGCCTTCCTAACCGTCGCTGCAAGGAGTGATCCTTCTTCTGCGTTCCTGCTTAAGTAGACCAACTAAACAGTCCAATCTGTAATCTGTACTGACCCTGCCCTGGTTTGCAGAAGAGGGAGGGGCCAGGCCTACAGAGGGTGTGGCCAGGTATACAGAGGGAGGGGCCATGCCTACAGAGGGCGGGGCCAGGCTTACAGAGGGCGTGGCCAGGTATGCAGAGGGCGTGGCCAGGCCTACAGAGGGCGTGGCCAGGCCTACAGAGGGAGGGGCCAGACCTACAGAGGGAGGGGCCAGACCTACAGAGGGAGGGGCCAGACCTACAGAGGGAGGGGCCAGGCATACAGAGGGCGGGCCAGGCCTAGAGAGGGCGGGGCAGGCCTACAGAGGGCAGGGCCAGGCCTACAGAGGGAGGGGCCAGGCCTACAGAGGGCGGGGCCAGGCCTACAGAGGGAGGGGCCAGGCCTACAGAGGGAGGGGCCAGGCCTAGAGTGGGCGGGACCAGGCCTAGAGAGGGCAGGACCAGGCCTAGAGAGGGGCGTACCTGGCGGTAGAAGTGGTACATCTTGTCGTAGGCCAGAGTGAACAGGTAGGTGCTCTGGAACTCCAGCACGATGGCCCGGATGGTGTCGTTGATGTCGAAGCGCGGGCCGGGGGTCTTGCTGTCCAGGTGGTACATGGTGTTGCGGTCCAGCTCCATGATTGCCCTCTTGATGCACAGCTCAAACACCTCCTGGCGGTACGGGAAGGTGGACTGGCTGCAGCAGGGGTAGAGCGCCGAGGCCTCATCGCACTCCTGGTTCTCCATCCACTGGGGGCCGGAGCCAGGAGACACACGGGGGGGGGGGGGGGTTAAGGACAGGGTTTAGACTAGATTGGAGGGACTCTAGCACCCTACACACCCAGGGCAAATGCAACGTTGTCCACTGCACACATACAGCATGCAGGTAGTTCCCGCGATTCAGGCGAGAAGCCTGCATTGTTAGTCAGCCAATACCTTCAGCATTTGAGTTGTGCCACAGCCCCGCGGCCCCCGCGGTCCTACCTGCTTGAAGGTCTCCATGAAGCAGCTGGTGAAGTCCTGCTCCTCGGACTGGAACACGAAGCTCTGGTTCCTGAGCTTCTGGCAGAAGTTGAGCAGCCAGAGCTGGGAGGCGGGGCTGGCGATGTTGAAGCCCCCGTCCAGCACCAGCTTGCCCTTGTTCTTGGGGTTCAGGGGGTCCCCGTTGTCCTCGGGGGTCACCCCCCAGATGATGGTGATGGGCATGTGGAGGTCCTCTCCGTTCTGCACGCGCTCGAACATGAAGAGCTTCTTGAAGTCGGCGTCGTAGCGCTCAAAGGGGTGCGAGGAGCGGAACACCTGGAACTCGGCCAGCTCCAGCGAGGGCAGCTTCATCTTGGGGTCCACGCACACCACGTAGGCCCCGCCCGCCGTCAGCGCCAGGAACCACAGCAGCCACAGGTAGCGCAGCTTGATGACCACGCAGGGCAGCACCTTCTCGAAGAACACCCTGGACGCCTCAGACATGGCCGCCAGCCCCCGCTGCACCACGCGGCAGGCGCCGGCCCAGACCGCCGCCACGCCGCCGGGACGCCCCGCCGCCCCCTGCTGGCCCGGGGGCGGCGGGGCGCAGGGGAACACGCTGGGCAGGTAGCGCTCGTGGAGGACCACCACGGCCGGCAGCCAGGTGACCATCAGGACGTAGTTGACCAGGATGGCGGTGCCGGCGTAGACGCCGAAGCAGCGGATGGCGGTGATGTTGCTGACGTAGTTGGCGTAGAAAGCGGCGGCGGTGGTGAAGCTGGTGACGAACATGGAGAGCGCGGCGTGCTGCAGCGCCACGCCCATGGTCTCCGCCATCTCCGCCCCGGGCTTGTCCAGCTTGGTGTAGTTCCAGACGTCGCAGAGCACGAAGGCGTCGTCGGCCCCGATGCCGACCAGGATGATGAGGGCCGTCAGGTTCATGAAGGGGAAGAAGTGGAACTTGAAGACCACGCGGTACAGGAAGTACGACACGATGAGCGAGCTGATGATGGCGATGATGGTCATGAGCGTGATGAAGACGGAGCGGGTGTACACGCACATGACCAGCAGCACGATGACGATGGCGATGGCCGGGTACACCGTGTCCGTCAGCAGGTAGTCCTGAAACAGGTTGTGCTTGATGCCGAACTCGATGCCCGTCACCGTGGTGACGCCGTCCGACGCGTTCCAGTTCTCGAAGTTGTCCAGGTAGATGCTCATCATGCCCTTCTCGCCCTTCTCCGTGGGCGAGAACAGCAGGCTGTGCTTCAGGACCTGCGGCGGGTTTTCCAGGCTCTTGGGGCTCAGGAAGTCCTTGTCCACCAGGAAGTGCAGGACCTGGTACACGGCGTTGTACTTGGTGCACTTGCGCGGCACGTTGGCGCACTTGAGCTGGTCCTTGCGGCGCGTGGTCATGTCCCAGCAGTCGGGCCCCAGGGTGCCGTTGTGGTAGAACTTGGCGCAGGAGCGCAGCACCCGCAGGGTGTGGGTGACGTCACGCTCCGTGATCTTCTGGCAGGACGAGCGGTTGGTGAGCACGGCGATGTAGTTCCCCAGCGTCCAGGACGGGCAGCACGAGGCGTCGCTGGTGCGCTGGCACAGGCTCAAGTACAGAGGGTGGGACCGCACCTGGGGAGCATCAAAAACAACAACCACCCCATCAGAGACCACCGTCATATCAGAGACCACCACCCCATCAGAGACCACCACCCCATCAGAGACCACCCCCCCATCAGAGACCACCCCATCAGAGACCACCACCCCATCAGAGACCACCCCCCCATCAGAGACCAACCCATCAGAGACCACCCCCCCATCAGAGACCACGTCATATCAGAGACCACCACCCCATCAGAGACCACCCCATCAGAGACCACCCCCCCATCAGAGACCACCACCCCATCAGAGACCACCCCCCCATCAGAGACCACGTCATATCAGAGACCACCACCCCATCAGAGACCACCACCTCAGAGACCACCACCCCATCAGAGACCACCGTCACATCAGAGACTCCCACCACATCAGAGAACACCCTACTCAGCCCAGGGTAGAGTACATGCTGATACCATCACCACATCTGATCACAGACCAGCTGGGACTAGCACTGGGCAAACTCTTAACTCAATAACTACACTCTCAACTCCTACAAATATTTTCTAAATGTTGAAAGCATGAGTTTATGAATGCGATGGAAGGAAGGTTCTGGTGATCAGTTTATTGTCAGGGCTGTCGAGCAGTGGGGGGGGTGTGAGTAGATCACTGGGCCTACCCTGCTGTTGTCCATCTCACACATGGACTTGATGGCCGGCAGGCTCCAAAGGTTGCGTCCCTCAGCGGAAGTGAAGACCAGCCGGGAGTACCGGTCACCTGGAAGCACAACAACACCTGTCAACCATCACTGCTGACACAGCTGTATTCACTTGGCGGACATCTTGGTGCTTGACACTCGCTGGGATGGGAGGAACTGAACGCAGGGATCGGCATTCAGTTACCCCACCTAGAAGCTAGGTCTGTATCAGGAGCATCACATGCCTAAGCTAGCATTAGGATGGAACGCAGCATGTTAACTAGCTGTTTTCCTGGAGGATAGCATGTAAGCTAGATGTGTGCCTGGAACGTAGCATGTTAGCTAGCTTGTTAACCTAGAAGGTAGTATGTTAGCTAGCTGTGTACCTGGAACGTAGCATCTTAGCTAGCTGTTTACCTGGAAGGTAGCATGTTAGCTAGCTGTTTACCTGGAAAGATACAGGTTAACTAGCTTGTTTACCTGGAAGGTAGCATGTTAGCTAGCTGTTTACCTGGAGGGTAGTATGTTAGCTAGCTGCGTACCTGGAATGTAGCATGTTATCTAGCTGTTTACCTGGAAGGTTGCATGTTAGCTAGCTTGTTTACCTGGAAGGTAACATGTTAGCTAGCTGTGTACCTGGAATGTAGCATGTTAGCTAGATGTTTACCTGGAAGGTAGCATGTTAGCTAGCTGTGTACCTGGAAGGTAGCATGTTAGCTAGCTGTGTACCTGGAATGTAGCATGTAAGCTAGCTGTTTACCTGGAACATCGCAGAAGAAGGTGTCTTTACTGAAGTCCCACTCTGCCTGCCGTTTGTCTCGGTCAAAGTGGTCGTCTGTCCAGCGTTCCTCCTGGCGACTGGAGGGAGAGTTTCAAAATGGGCACGGGGCCACAGAAACAGCGGGTTGAGTAGCCCGACGCTAAGTGAGGTAGCGTTATGGGTGCGTGTGTTTACCTCCTGGCCTGCTCATCTGCGTATTTGAACGGGTAGTTCGCCAGCGTCGCTCGGTAGCCCGTGTTCTTCAGCATGTTGTTCCATGTGACCAGCCGTCGGCCAATCGCGGTCCCTCGCGGCTCAAAGCCCTGCGGGGTGGAGGAAGAGGAGGGAGCTGTTAACATATCATCTTCATCGTCCTCTGGGTCTGTTTGACCGACGTTGCCCGTAGAATTTAACAGAACCGTGAAGGAGTTCGTATTGCGACCTTAATCCAACCTAACATCACCTCATTTAATCAAATTGAACCTAAACTAATCCAGTCTAATCTAACCTAGTTTAGTCTAATCTAAACTAATCTAGACAAATCTAACCTAGTCTAGTCCAATCTAACCCAGTCAAACCTAGTCTAGTCTATTCCAGTCTAATCTAACCCAGTCTAGTCTAATCCAATCTAGTCTAACCTAGTCTAATCTAACCTAACCTAGTCTAATCTAACCTAGTTTAATCTAACCTAGTCTAATCTAATCAAACCTAGTCTAATCTAACCTAATTTGGTCTAATCTAACCTAGTCTAACCTAATCGAGTCTAACCTAGTCTAGTCCAATCTAACCTAGTCTAGTCCAGTCTATTCTAACCTAGTCTAATATAATCCAGTCTATTCTAACCTGGTCCAATATAATCCAGTCTATTCTAACCTGGTGTAACCAAACATGTCCTGGCCCTAGTCTAGCGGCCCCCCCCTCCTCACCAACAGGGGGTCTGAGAAGTCGGGCAGGTCCGGGACCAGCACGCCAATCAGAGCGCAGATCACGATGAGCACCGTGCACACGCCCAGCACCACCACCGGCCAATCAGCTATCAGCTCCGCGTAG
>OLKM01000550.1:134786-137286 GCA_900291075.1 Melanogrammus aeglefinus | reverse complement strand
ACACAGACACCCTGCCGAGACCGCCGCTCTGAACACCTCCGTCACCACAGGGGGTCTGAGCAGACGCGCTGCACACGGACCTGTCAAGCCAGCGGTCTGAGGGGTCACACAGGCTGGGTGGTGAGGAGGAGGAGGGGGAGGAGAGGGAGGTGGAGGGGAGGTATGTGGGGGATGAGGAGGTGGAGGTATGCTGAAGGCGGAGGTTCCAGGGTCTTCAGCCCTGAACCTCCGCCTGCTCTTTGACTGGACAGGAATTCAGCCTGCAAGACGCTCAGCAATTTCTGCACGCACACGCACACACACACACACACACACACACACTGTTGACAGGCAGGTGAGAGATCTTGCGCGGGCGTCGCGGACACAAGCAGGGTCTTGTGTCCGCCTCCCCGCAGCAGCACCTCCGCTCGCCGGAATGCCGGAGACAAGAGAATCTCCGCCGCCGCGCGGCGCAATTGAAGCCGCCGCCAACCCTCGCCCACACCTGACAACACCACAACACACCACCCTGCCTCCGCGGCGCTCCCCTTTGTTGCGCTCCACCTGTGTACTCAGCCGCCAGTAATCCCCCTCTCCCCCGAGCGCTGCGATCGCGCCCAGCGACACGGCGCGTCTCGCTGGAGCACTGAGGAGCAGACCTCCCTGCCGACGGTTCTACTGAAGGACTTTAAAGGTTGGGACTAAAAGCTTTGATCGCTATCCGCCCCACGTACAACAAAGAAGTGAATTGCTTCGGATGAAAGCATCTGCTACCTACGTCAGGTGTCCCCTGGAGACCTGACGGAGCCTACGTCAGGTGTCCCCTGGAGACCTGACGGAGCCTACGTCAGGTGTCCCCTGGAGACCTGACGGAGCCTACGTCAGGTGTCCCCTGGAGACCTGACGGAGCCTACGTCAGGTGGCTCCCGGAGACCGGTCTGTCCTCCTCGCTCCTCCCTTAAGGAATCCCAGAGCTCCTCAGCTCCAGGTCTCTCCGATCGGTGCACAGGTCCCTTTGAGACGGCCTTAACAGCTCCGTCTCAGTTTAACGTTGTTGACCTCCTGATAGAGTCGACCTCAGCCTCAAGGGTCCAGAGCAAGGCCTGCTCATACCCTGATGCTTTGGATGAACACGAGTCATGAAGCGTACGATTTAGGTTCCCTAGTGGATGCTAGTTTGATTCTGTTCCCTGGTGGATGTTAGTTTGATTCTGTTCCCTGGTGGAGGTTAAAGAAAGATTCTGTTTCCTAGTGGATGTTAAAGTTCTATTAAGTTAAAGTTTGTTTCAGTTTCCTAGGCGGCAGAGGTTCCGGCTCCATGTTTTAAAGCGTTGCTCCGTCAGTGAAAGGTGGAGGCTGGGGCGCCGGACTCACCCCACCTCCCAGGGAAGACTGATCCTCCTCGGCTGTTTGATGTGAGCCGTGTTATTATGGGGTGTGAGCGAGATGAACCTCTAATTACAGCTAATAGTCAGTAATTACAAGGACTCAGTCAGGTGCCTGCTTCCAACAACAACAATACGATTAATAGCTATTATTATTATTACTATTAATAACTGACAGGACAGGTTGAAGCAACACAAGCATCATCAACCTCCTGACACACAGCACTCTGCGTTCTCCTGTCCAATCACAAGCTTACTCTGACAGGTACGGCTGGCTGACATTCCAGGGTGATGGCGCTAGCCCGCGGCTACGCTATCAGCTCAGCACAAATGGCTTCAAGCTACGTCTGCTGCTAACAAACATAGCAAGCTCTTGTTATTATTCCTATTCCGTTCCTTGAGGGATTCTAAATAATATTTACAAGGAGAGGTTGGTTCAGGAGAACGACCAGAGAGACTAGCACACACGCGTCATTCTACTGAAACCCAGGACCCGTCCACAGAGTGTCATTATGGACGTCAGAGCAGAACCAGAAAGTACACCCAGGCCTCTGGTGGTCTGAGGGCCAGCCTGGGATACCAAGGGCCCGGACCGCTGGACTCACATGTGGCCTCGGGTCAGGACCTGCACCTCACTGCTGCTTTTATCTTCAATCAAAACAACCCGATTTAGAGTCTGACTGGTCTCTGTGTGGCCCTCTGAAGCATCTCGTTTAACTACTACAACATCCAGAACAACATCCACCACATCGAGAAAAACATGTACAACATCCTCCATACCAACATTCACATAATCTAGAAAATAATCGAGAATAACATCCATAACATCGACAATATCATCCATAAAGATATCCAGGAAACATTGAGAATATCTAAAAAAAAACATAGAGGACAACTTCCTCAACATCTACAATATATCATCAACATCTAAAAAAAAACCACCGTAAACATTAGACAACATTGACAACATCCCTAACATCTACAATATCATCCATAACAATTTAAAGAATATCTAGATTAACGTCCATAACATCTAGAATAACATTTATAATATCTAGAATAACTTTCAGAAAAGCTAGAAGATCTACCATAACATCTAGAATAACTTCCATAACATCTAAAATAACTTCCAAAAC
>OLKM01000550.1:112291-134761 GCA_900291075.1 Melanogrammus aeglefinus | reverse complement strand
CAATTTAAAGAATATCTAGATTAACGTCCATAACATCTAGAATAACATTTATAATATCTAGAATAACTTTCAGAAAAGCTAGAAGATCTACCATAACATCTAGAATAACTTCCATAACATCTAAAATAACTTCCAAAACCTCTACAATAACTTCCAAAACCTCTACAATAACTTCTATAACCTCTAGAATAACTTCCATAACATCTACAAAACCATTCATCACATATTTGGATAACATCTAGTCCGTATCCGAGAAGGCGTACTGTTTTATGTATATGTATGTTTTATGTATGGTTCAAACTGTTTCAGACCGCATCCACACAAAAAGCCCTCAGTACCCAGATGACAGAGTGATGCTTCATCCGGAACGTCAGACACCAGAGCCTCCAGCCTCCAGCCTCCAGCCTCCAGCCTTCCTCCGAGAGGACAGTCAGGGAGGCTGCTGCCCCTTAAAGGTCGTGTTGTTTGCTCTGGTCAAAGAATGCGCCCACGGACGAAACCGATTTTTGCATCCGAATGGTTGAAAACCACCCTGATAATTAATAATTTACACAAATCACATCACTATGAGGTCAGCCCCGCGGCCGATGAGGACCAGAAGTGTCCCGGGTCCGGGTCCAGAAGTGTCCCGGGTCCGGTCCGGTCCGGTTCCGGCATGAGGACCAACTACCGTCAAGTCCCTCTGACGTCTGACCTTCCAGACCTCAGCCCCACAACACACCGAGTCTCACCGAGTCTCCCCGAGTCTCCCCGGGCTGGAGGACCTGGAGGCGGTTCCGCGGCGGCTCTCCGTCTCTATTTACGTCGAGCGGAACGCCATTGAATGGCCAAGAAATGCAAAAAAAAACGGTGAAAACAAACCTGCGCCTTTCTCCAGCCCGGGGCCCCGGGGGCCGTCTCTCCGGTGTGTATTCCGCCGCTCTTCACCGCCACATGGGGTCCCTCAGCAAACAAGTCCTCGGTGGGCTGTAAGAATCCACGACAGATAATAAAGGAGAGAGAGAGAGCAGGGGGAGAGCCGTGGTCGTGGAGGAGAGCCGGGTGTTGGGGGGCTGCTGGCGGGTCGGGGACCGCGGCGGAGTGACTGAACACAGGCCGGCTGGGAGCCGCCGTCCGGGAGGCGGTGGGCTGGACTCCACCACAGCGCTCCCATTGGACGGCAGCGTTCTCTCCGGCGCTGTGATTGGACGGCGGCGAGCTGTCCGGAGCTGTGATTGGACAGGACGCGCCCTCTCCGGCGTTCCAAGCTTTCCTTTAACCCACTCGGCGCCTCGTCGGGTCTTCCTCCTCCACCACCGCTTCTGGAAGGAGCCTGTGAAGTCCTCCTCCACCCCCCGTGAAGTCCTCCTCCCCCCCCGTGAAGTCCTCCTCCACCCCCCTTTAAGCAGTGTTTACTCCTGTATTAGTTCCTCCTCTGTATTCGGTCTGGTAGGCCTATGTCCTGAATCCAGCTTCTCTCCACTGCACTGCGCCGCGTGGAGAAGCGGGAGCACGTCCGCAGACGTGGACCTCTGACTCCATTAGCGCACCGAGCAGATCGCCACGCTGTGGATAAAAAGTTGTCAATAAAACATCAAAACCTTTCCTTTAATTACCAAGCAACGGCCCGAGTCTACGACATTAGGTCAGTTATAAACACCAACTAAAGTAACAAATTAATAGGTCTTTCTTAATATAACTGACGGCAACATTATATGTTATATGTCGGCCTGTATTACAAACTTTCTACTTTATTTGATCAAATCAACAGAGACAGAAAGTTTTTGATGAATAAACATTGAGTAAGAACAGCAACAGTACCGTTAATAGTTCATCTCATCTGGGCTGAATGGTATGGATGGTTTCCACCCCGTGGATGACCTCATGTTCGGGGTCCGGGACCCGGAGGGTCAGCCTCTCAGCGGGGGGGGGGCTCCAGCACACGGCCTCTACCTGGCATTCATTCCACTCGTCCCCTCGCATTAGACCAGCCCCCGTCTGGGGCCGCAGAGACCCTCCGTCTGAACACAGCCCTGGACTGGTTAGGGTGAGGACTGGTTAGGGTGAGGACTGGTTAGTTAGGACTGGTAAGAGTGAGAAACTCTCTCTCCCTCTCTCTCCCCCCCCTCTCTCTCTCTCTCCCCGCCCCCCCCCTCTCTCTCTCTCTCTCTCTCTCTCTCTCTCTCTCTCTCTCTCTCTCTCTCTCTCTCTCTCTCTCTCTCTCTCTCTCCCCCCCTCTCTCTCTCTCTCTCTCCCTCTGCCCTCCCTCTCTCTCTCTCTCCTCTCTCTTTCTCTTTCTCTCTTTCTCTCTCTCTCTCTCTCTCTCTCTCTCTCTCTCTCTCTCTCTCTCTCTCTCTCTCTCTCTCTCTCTCTCTCTCTCTCTCTCTCTCTCTCTCTCTCTCTCTCTCTCTCTCTCTCTCTCCCTCCCTCAGGGGCCCCTTAATGAGTTCCGGGCCCCTAGATGATTTGCACGGAGCCAGCAGGAGACAGACGCTGAGGTCTGTGATCATTATAATGATCATTATTATGATCATTGCTATTAGTCATAGTAGTAGTAGTAGTTATCTCTTTGCTCTCAATCCATCACTTCCTGTGAGTGTAATCCAACCTCATATCACCTGAGCACCTCAGACTGAGGAGAGAGAGGAGATACACCCACCAACAGCTACTACTCAGGGGTTAGGGGTGTAATGTGAGAAAGTGAGAGGGTACAAAGTATGGTGGTGGAATGTGTGTGTGTGTGTGTGTGTGTGTGTGTGTGTGTGTGTGTGTGTGTGTGTGTGTGTGTGTGTGTGTGTGTGTGTGTGTGTGTGTGTGTGTGTGTGTGTGTGTGTGTTGTGATGTTTGGTTTTTCTACTGTTTTGCGTCTGGGACCACAGACCTGGGCATGATACACACACACACGCACACAGACACAGCCATACACGCACACACACACAGACACACACAGACACATGTACACACGTGGACACACAAACACACACACACACGCCCAAAAAGCTAAGGGAGGTAGCTACCCCAGGTTACCGTCCACACTCACACCTCCTATTGTCGACACACGGGGGTCTGACCCAACCGTCAGGCATTTGGTATGAACTTTGGTTCATACCAAAGTTCTGACCTTCCCTCCCTCCTTCCCTCCTGGAAGAGGAGAGGAGAGGAGGAGAGAGAAGAGGAAAGGAGAGAGAAGAGGGGGAGAGGAGAGAGAAGAGGGGGAGAGAGAGAGAAGAGGGGGAGAGGAGAGAGAAGAGGACAGGAGAGAGAGGAGGGGGAGAGGAGAAGAGGGTATGGGAGGAGGAGGTGAAAAGGAATGTGGACATTTTCCGGAAAGTGTGGCACCACACAGAGCTGTGATAAAACCCCCACAGCAAGAGAGAGAGAGAGAGAGAGAGAGAGAGAGAGAGAGAGAGAGAGAGAGAGAGAGAGAGAGAGAGAGAGAGAAGGGAGAGGGGGGAGAGAAGAGAGAGAGAGAGAGAGAGAGAGAGAGAGAGAGAGGGGGGGGGGAGAGAGGATCTGTGAGTGTATGTTTGGATCTCAGCCTGTACCTTGCAGACAGGTGTGCTCACCTAGACATGACATCAACATCATGCTCTCTATCGCCCCCCCCCCCGCCCCCCCTCTCTCCTCTCTCTCGCTCTCTCTCTCTCTCTCTCTCTCTCTCTCTCTCTCTCTCTCTCTCTCTCTCTTCTCTCTCATCTCTCTCTCTCTCTCTCTTCTCTTGGTACCGAGAGCCTGGTACCGGCTCTGATGGGAGAGGGGGAGAGAGGGGGAGAGAGGGGGGAGAGAGGGGGAGAGAGGGGGAGAGAGGGGGATAGTGTGTATGTTGTTGGGTTTTATTTCAATGTGTCAGGGAGACAGCTGTGTGTGGATCAGAGTACCAGCATTATGGCGTAAAAACACCAGCTCTGACACCCAACCGGGCTCCATGATGGATGACACACACCCACACACACACACACACACACACACACACACACACACACACACACACACACACACACACACACACATACACACACACACACACAATGCTAGCCATCCCGCTAGCCGTGCCGCTAGCCATGCCGCTAACCGTGCCGCTAGTCGTGCCGCTAGCCGTGCCGCTAGCCGTGCCGCTAGCCGTGCCACTAGCCGTGCCGCTAGCAGTGCTGCCAGCTGTGTGGTCTGGTTGCCAGCGTGTTTGTGGCAGTGTGTCTCTGTGGCCCCAGGACGCACAGCCCCTAGCAGAGCCCTCAGAGCGTAGCATGAGGGCCCGGGGCCCAACACAGCTGCACCACCGGCCTGGGGGGGGGGGATTGTGTGTGTGTGTGTGTGTGTGTGTGTGTGTGTGTGTGTGTGTGTGTGTGTGTGTGTGTGTGTGTGTGTGTGTGTGTGTGTGTGTGTGTGCATGTCAACACACACTGCTATCTGCGGGTGGGTGCTGGCCTGCACCAGATGACTGATGATGTGCGTGCGTGCGTGCGTGCGTGCGTGCGTGCGTGCGTGCGTGTGTGCGTGCGTGCTTGCGTGTGTGTCTGGCAGAGTGAAAAGATCAGACAGTACCTGTGATGCCAGACAGACTGATTGGGCCAACTGACCAATAGGAGGCTCCGGCTGACCAATAGGAGGCTCCAGCTGACCAATAGGAGGCTCCGGCTGACCAATAGGAGGCTCCGGCTGACCAATAGGAGGCTCCGGCTGACCAATAGGAGGCTCCAGCTGACCAATAGGAGGCTCCAGCTGACCAATAGGAGGCTCCGGCTGACCAATAGGAGGCTCCGGCTGACCAATAGGAGGCTCCGGCTGACCAATAGGAGGCTCTGGCTGTGGTTATCCTTTGGATCACAGCAGCAGGACGTGATAAAAGACAGATGATGACATCATACTGCAGTCCCCCCCCACCCATCCTAAGGACACTAGGACCATGCCCCTAACGTGCACCTAACGTGTGTGTGTGTGTGTGTGTGTGTGTGTGTGTGTGTGTGTGTGTGTGTGTGTGTGTGTGTGTGTGTGTGTGTGTGTGTGTGTGTGTGTGTGTGTGTGTGTGTGTGTGTGAGTCCTGGGTCTGCTCTTCTCCCCCTCCATGGACCCCTGAGGATCCCTGGTCCAGTCATCATCAGGGAGAGGAGCACCAAAGTCTCTCTCTCCCTCTCCCTCCCTCTCTCTCTCTCTCTCTCTCTCTCTCTCTCTCTCTCTCTCTCTCTCTCTCTCTCTCTCTCTCTCTCTCTCTCTCTCTCTCTCTCTCTCTCTCTCTCTCTCTCTCTCTCTCTCTCTCTCTCTCTCTGATCAATATTTACTCTTCCCAGCTCAGTGAGGGGCTGGGGGAGGGACGGTATGTATTTGTGTGTGTGTGTGTGTGTGTGTGTGTGGTGTGTGTGTGTGTGTGTGTGTGTGGTGTGTGTGTGTGTGTGTGTGTGTGTGTGTGTGGGAGGGGGGGGGGGGGGTTAAGCCAACAGGGGCTGAACCTTAGACACAGACTGACCAATACACAACCAGACAGACACAGACAGACAGACAGACAGACAGACAGACAGACAGACAGACAGACAGACAGACAGACAGACAGACAGACAGACAGACAGACAGACAGACAGACAGACAGACAGACAGACAGACAGACAGACAGACAGACAGACAGACAGACAGACAGACAGACAGACAGACAGACAGACAGACAGACAGACAGATAAAGAGAATAATCACAGCCATGATTGGTGTACACCACAAGGGGTGTACCTGAACCTCCAAATTAAAACCAGGGCCTCCTTCTCAATTACTGAATAGTTCAGTTGATAAGAATTACAAATTTTAGAGAAGAGCCGACTGTCAGCGTAAACAGCCTATCAAACTGTGGCCCCGCCCCATCAAAGTCTCTTAGCTAGCAATAGTAGCTTGTGGCTACCAATATGCTCGAAGATCCGGGACCTTTCAAAACGTTTAAAATATAAATATTTTATCGCAGACGAGCCCCCACTTTGTCATAAACTTGTAATTCATGACAAAAAAGGGGAAACCATGTGTCAGTGTCAAGACCAATAGAGTGGCGAAGTCCCGCCCCTTCCGGGGGAGCCCATGGGACCGATGAGATCGAAAAATATGAACGGGTTGCAGTGGAGAGAAAGCAATTATTTTCTGGTCCCACTCTTTATATGCGCCCTGGATTACACATACGTTGTTTGTGGATTTAACTGATAATCTTTCATGCAAAGAAAACTAAAAACATTTGCGAAGAAGTTTGATGTTGGGCTTTGCGTGAGGCCGCTTTGCTGCTCTCGACGCGAATGATATACGTCACCATCCGCACTATGAACTAGTGTCAATCTCTCTGCTCCACTTCACGGCTTTTTTCCAAGCGGAGGATAAAAGCATCGAAGGAGGTGAAAACCATTCTAAGTCGGGGCATGGGGAGAGTTTCAGTTATGCCGATGGGGAGATGGTCGGTCTTGTCCACGCCAGTCGCCCGGAGCTTGACATCATACGAGACGTGTAGTCTTTCTCAGTGTGTTTTCTCTACTGCCCTTAACTGAATAATTGCACAATAAACATTACGGAAAATTATCATTTAAATCCACAAACAACATACTGGATGTGTACTCCAGGGCATATAAAGTATACTACTATACTTATACTGGGACCAGAAGATAATTACTTTCTCTCCATTGAAACCCATTCATATTTTTCGATCTCATAGGTCCCAAGGGCTCTACCGGAAGGGGCGTGACTTCGCCACTCTATACACAGACAGACAGACAGAGACAGACAGACAGGCAGAGAGACCGACAGACAGACTGAGAGAATAATCACAGCTAATATGTTTGTATGTCAGTGTGTGTGCGTGCGTGCGTGCGTGCGTGCGTGTGTGTGTGCGTGTGTGTGTGATGTCATTAATGACATCTGAGTTGGTGTTTTTACGACTTGGCTGAATATCCAGTCGTCTGATCATGAGTGTGAACAAAGCCGACAGCTGAGGCCACTCACAGAACAGCAATATTATGGGATGGGAGATTCTGTCCTGGGAGCGGAAAATCAGCTGTGAAATCTCCCCCCTCTCTCCCTCGCCGACCCTCCACCTCACCTCCTCTTCCTCCGCATCTTCCCACCTCCTAAACACACCTCCTCTCCTCTCCTCTCCTCTCCTCTCCTCTCCTCTCCTCTCCCCTCCTCTCCCCTCCCCTCCTCTCCTCTCCTCTCCTCCTCCTCCTCTCCTCTCCTTTCCTCCTCCTCCTCCTCCTCCTCTTCTTCTTCTTCTCCTCCTCCTCCTCTCCTCTCCTCCCCTCCCTTCTCCTCTCCTCTCCTCTCCTCTCCTCTCCTCTCCTCTCCTCTTCTCCTTTAGGACCCTGGTTTACAGGGTCCTAAATAATATGAACTCCACGCCGAACAGTTACTTCCTGCCTGTCCCCCAGGAGCCGTTATCTACTTCCTGTTCAACGACCACCCCTCCATAGTCCTGCAAGACACCACCCTAACCCCACCCACCTTCAAACAAATCACTAACCCCACCCTGCCTAACACCACCCAGTATCACTAACACCACCTAGTAGCACTAACCCCACCCAGCCTCTAGCTGTCGTCTGACAGAAGGAGCAGCTGAATCTTGTTGACTCCAGTGGGTGTGTTTAACGAGGAACACCCGTTAACCCAATCCTCATTTAGTCTGCTGCTAACGAGCTAGGAGCTAGGGAGCTAAGGAGCTAGCCAAGGAAACATACAGGCTGTGAAGAGAGAGGGGGAGAGATATGCACACACACACTCACACACCCACACACACATGCACACACGCACAAGCACACGCACACACACACATGGACACGCGCACGCACGCACACACGTGGTGGTTCTGAGTTTCTTCTTCTACCTCTTGAAACACACTCATTTCTACAGCTCCTCCATCATTACATCCTGATCCCGCTCCATCCGTTGCTATAGAGACGGTGGGACCATGGCATGACATCACAGACCTCTCACACAAAGAGATTCAGGAAATGGGAGAGAGCAGGAAGAGGGTAGAGGTCAATACTAGGGTCCCGTCGTTATTGGAACCATCCTGATGACTGGACTGTCTCTGTGACGTTGCCACAACAGGTGTGTGTGTGTGAGTGTGTGTGTGTCACTTCCTGTTTGTCGTTGTACCACACTGTCGGGATAACACACTCTCGCACACACAAACACACAAACACATTTCAACATTCCCTCCTGTTGTCCAGGTAACCACATCAGAATAGAACTGTTTGTTTGTGTGTGTGTGTGTGTGTGTGTGTGTGTGTGTGTGTGTGTGTGTGTGTGTGTGTGTGTGTGTGTGTGTGTGTGTGTGTGTGTGTGTGTGTGTGTGTGAGCGTGGTTCTGTGTGTATCTGTGTGTGAGTGGTAGCTTGAGTCTGAATGTGACTTGGTGCGTGTCTGTGTATGCATGTGTGTGTGTGTGTGTGTTTGTTTGTGTGAATGCCTGTATCTGTGTGAGTGTGTGTGTGTGTGTGTGTGCGTTTGTGCGTTGTGGGTGTGTGTGTGTGTGTGTGTGTGTGTGTGTGTGTGTGCGTACGAAAGAGCATGTTATTCTGTGTGTGTGCATGCGTGCGTGCTTGTGTGCATGCGTGTGTGCGTGCGTGTGGGTGTATAAAGGTCCTTCTCAACAACACCAGCGCTCCAGTAAGCCCCTCCAACGTTCCCAGCGTTCTAAACAAAAGCTGAGCCGTCTTGTGGAAGCCTGTCTGCTGTGTGTTTAGTCTGAGCTCACACACACACACACACACACACACACACACACACACACACACACACACACACACACACACACACACACACACACACACACACACACACACACACATACACACAAACACAGCTACACACGCACACACGAGCACAGATACTCAAACCCACGAAGATACCCACACACACGTCACACACCCACAGACAGACACACAGACACACACACAGACACACAGATGCACACACACACACACACACAGACACACACAGATTTACACACACACACACACACAGACACACACAGATACACACACACACACACACACACACACACACACACACACACACACACACACACACACACACACACACACACACACACCCCTACTGTCAAACGAGGAGCTTCTTGGCGGGAACAGAGCGCCATAGCTCTGCCCTGAAGTGTCAAACACACCAAGGTCCTCCTCTCAGGATCAACTCAGACCTGACCAACATCTCGCTATCCCTCCTCCCCCCTCTCCCTCCCTCCAACCCCCCCTCTCCCTCCCCTCCCTCCCTCCCCCTCCCCCCCTCCTCCTCCCCCCTCTCTCCCCCCCTCTCCCTCCCTCCTCCACCCCCTCTGTCTCCCTCCCTCCCTCTCCCCCTCTCTCCCTCCCCTCCCGCCCTCCCTCAGCCCTCCAAGTGTTAGTATGTGCGTGCTTGCATGTGCGCGTGTGTGTGTCTGTGTGTATGTGTGCATGTGTGTGCATTTGTACATGTGTGTGTGCGTGTGTGTGTGCGTGTGTGAGTGTGTCTGTGTGTGTGTGTGCGTGCGTTCGTGTGTGCGCATGTGTGTGTGTGTGCGTCCCTGCAGCTGTTCCTGTTTGTGTTCCCAGGACACAAAGCACTTCCAGGTCGGCCCGGACCGTCCGTCCCATTAGCAGAGGTCAGAGGTCACTGCTCTGGAACACAACTCCGTCGTTGAGAGCACCCCAACATCACCCAAAACACCCCCCAGCCCCACCCATCTACTCTCTCTCCTCCTCCTCTCCCTCCTCCTCTCTCTCCTCCACCTCCTCCTCCTTTCTCTCCTCTCTCCTCCTCCTCTCCCTCCTCTCTCCTCCTCTCTCCTCCTCCTCTCTCCTCCTCCCTCTCCTCCTCCCTCTCCTCCTCCTCCCTCTCTCCCTCCTCCTCCTCCTCCTCCTCTCTCCTCCTCCTCCCTCTCCTCCTCTCTCCTCCTCCTCCTCCTCCTCCTCTCTCCTCCTCTCCCTCCTCCTCCTCCTCCTCCTCCTCCTCCTCCTCCTCCTCCTCCTCCTCCTCCTCCTCCTCCCTCCTCCTCCTCCTCTCTCCTCTCTCCTCTCTCTCCTCCTCCTCTCCTCCTCCTCCTCCCTCTCTCTCCTCCTCCTACCTCCTCCTCCTCCTCCTCCTCCTCTCTCCTCTCTCCTCCTCTCTCTCCTCCTCCTCCTCTCCCTCCTCCTCCTCCTCGCTCTCCTTCTCCTCTCTCTCCTCCAGGTTGTTGGTTTAAAGACGGGGTCAGGATGAGATGAGGGGGTGGGGGGGGGGGTAGGACTGTTTCAGAGGGGAGGGCTCCAATGGGCCTCCGTCCGTCGGTGGGACCAGCCCGGCTCCAGTCCATCGGGCTTCAGGCTGCTGGCTCCACAGCCGGGATCAGATCCATGGGAGACTGAACACTCGCTGAACTCCTCTGCTGAGGGAGGCTGTGGGGGTGGGAGGGAGGGGGCGCTGGATTATGTCATACACGCCTCTGACAGCTACACCACCAGTACTCCACACACACACACACACACACACACACACACACACACACACACACACACACACACACACACACACACACACACACACACACACACACACACACACACACCACTTTTTAATGACCCTGGCCCCAGTGCATGCTGGGTCGTGAACTCTGAATGCCTAAAGTTAAACCTGCTTTAATTGCCATCGAGGTCATGACGGACCTGAACCACACACACACACACACACACACACACACACACACACACACACACACACACACACACACACACACACACACACACACACACACACACACACACACACACACACACACACACACACACACACACACTAACTGCTAGATCAATGTAATTATCAGAAACATGAGGTGCCTATCAGACAGAGCAGGTGTGTGTTTGTTTGTGTGTGTGTGTGTGTGTGTGTGTGTGTGTGTGTGTGTGTGTGTGTGTGTGTGTGTGTGTGTGTGTGTGTGTGTGTGTGTGTGTGTGTGTGTGTGTGTGTGTTTGTGATGAATGAGGTGAACAGACTATTTGAGTTCATATGGTAGCTGCAGCGGTGATTGTCACGACGTGCACCCCATAAATCTGTTTGATTGGCTACAGTAGCTGAGTCTGGTTCCTATTGGCTCACATCCACAACTCAACCACATGCAGTTTGTTGCGAGTTGCCTGAAAAACTGCAGTGTTAGCTCACAGCTAGGCTAACAGCTAGGATAACTGATCTGAAAGCTTTTCTTACTGTTCAGAAATCCGATCTGACTACGTTTGAAGGTAGGATAACTGTTCTGAGAGCTAGGCTAACTTTAACTCTAAATACTTGGCTTTGTTTTTGTAAGCTAGGCTAACTCTATCCAAAGTTAGGCTCACTGTTATGAAAGCAAGGCTGACTGTGCCTGAAGCTAGGCTAACTGTTCTTGAAGTTAGGCTAACTGTTCAAAAAGCTAGGCTAACTGTTCAAAACGCTAGGCTAATTGTTCTCAAAACTAGTTTAACTGTTCTTGAGGTTAGGCTAACTTCTGAAAGCTAGGCTAAATGTCCTCAAAGTTTGGTTTACTGATTTCTAAGCTAGGATAAATGTGCAAAAAGCTAGGCTAACGCCGGTTGTAAAGGCTCCAACATAGACTCATCACATCACAACAGCCACTGAAAGTTACTGTCAAAGTCAAAACACCACATACACACCCACATCCCCACACACACACACACACGCAGGGTTATTGAAGTAATAGCATCCAGCCCATAATGGTCCGAAGTCTGCTAACAACGGCACATTTTTTCAATTGATCTGTTATTGAGTTAAATCTTCAGACTGTGGGACGCCTTTAATGGTAGGGGAGAGAGGGAGAGAGAGAGAGAGAGAGAGAGAGAGAGAGAGAGAGAGAGAGAGAGAGAGGAGAGAGAGAGAGAAGAGAGAGAGAGAGAGAGAGAAGAGAGAGAGAGAGAAGAGAGAGAGAGAGAGAGAGAGAGAGAGAGAGAGAGAGAGAGAGAGAGAGAGAGAGAGAGAGAGAGAGAGAGAGAGAGAGAGAGAGAGAGAGAGAGAGAGAGAGAGAGAGAGAGAGAGAGAGAGAGAGAGAGAGAGAGAGAGAGAGAGAGAGAGAGAGGGGTAGAGATAGAGAGAGGTAGAGACATGCCTCGTTTCATACAGTGAGTAGACACTAAGCGGTGCATGTGGAGGGATAGACGAATATTAATATGAAACACTAACTCCAGCTGCTCTCTAATCCCCACGCATGTCACTCCCGATCAGAGCTACCAGACGTCCTTCAGCACACGACCGACAGTGGGGTCGGGTCGGGGTTTGGGGCACGGTGCTCTCGAAGGCCTACAGGTTTGGCCGTGGAAATCGGGGAATCAAACCCAGAACCCTTTCAGCTGTGTGTCAAACACCTCCCCTTGGGACAAAGTTGACGGGTGCGTAGCCCACCACAGTGAGGGGGGGGGAGAGCCCCGGGACCAGGGCCTGGTCTGCCTTCTGCAGAGCTCCAGTGAGGTACCGGCTCCATGGGTCCCCCAAGACTCTCCCCGGGGGCCCAGGGCCTCCTGTGGGGCCTTGGGCCATTTCAACCTCTGGGTTAGCCTAGCGCTAATGAGATGCTGGGTTAGCATGGTGCTAACGAAGTGCCAGCTTAGCCTAGTGCTAATGATATGCTGGGTTAGCATAGTGCTAACGAAGTGCTAGGTTAGCCTAGCGCTAATGATATGCTGGGTTAGCATAGTGCTAACGAAGTGCTAGGTTAGCCTAGCGCTAATGAGATGCTAGGTTAGCCTAGCGCTAATGAGCTGCTAGGTTTACCTGGGTGTAATGCTAATAAATTGCTAGGTTGGCCTAGCGCTCATGAGCTACCATGGTACGCCTAGTTCTGAGAAAACGCCCTCAGTCCACAAGAAGCGGCGGGGAGAGAGAGGGACGAGGAAAGAGAGGGGTTGAGCTCCTCTGTAGTGTAATGTCCTCTTCTAGTCCTGACAGGCCCGCCTCTATGAGCTCACGGTCTCCATGGAAACCATCCAAACAGCCAACAGGAAGCACTGCCTTTGATTTAGAGGGGATTGCAGGTCCTCAACTTGAGATCAAACGATCACGAAACGCTGAGACTCCTGCCGTCCGCCTCCCCTCCCGTCCTCGCTCCTCATTGGTCGGTTCCCAGAAGGATGAAGGTCACTTTGGTGTTTTTTTTTTAATTTCCGGGAGCATCTGCCCAGATGAACTGCCGCCAAGACTCAAACACTCAGAGCTTTATTAACTATACACTCCAACACTCAGAGCTTTATTAACAATACACTCAGACGGAGTGGGGGACGGGTGCCCTTGGGCAACGCGTCCCAGATTCTTATAAGGAGGTGACAGGAAGTGACAGAGGACCCGCCCTTCTCAGAGGAAGGGGACATTGTTGTTGCAAATGCACACTGAGTCCTCCAGAAATATTAATCATTCAAAGGTTCACCGTTGAGATGGCTTCACAGTTTTAAACCTGGAGGACCTCGAGACATACAGGACTCTAGGGTCTCACTTCAGTCCTGGTCCACAGTCCAGGTCTCAGACCTGAGTCCTGGTCCACAGTCCAGGACTCAGACCTGAGTCCTGGTCCACAGTCCAGGTGTCTAGGGGGTAACCTGAGTCCTGGTCCACAGTCAAGGTGTCTAGGGGGTAACCTGAGTCCTGGTCCACAGTCCAGGTCTCAGACCTGAGTCCTGGTGCGTTGAAGCACCGTGGTCAACACCCAACATGGCGGACGAATATAACGCCATCTTGGCTTGAGTCTTCAGATCAAACACGACGGTCCTCTCCGTCCGTCCCGATACAAACCCCTCAAACACACATCCAGCCAGGAACGTCCATCCAATCCAGCTAGCCCGGGCCCTCGATACATCTAATGACACTCATAGAGCGGAGCCCTGGGACTGAGGAACTCGGCCCTGCCTCCTCCCAACGGCCACATCTGGGTCTCCTTACCCAGCGGTCCAGCTGCGGGAGGCTAATGGAGCCGCACTGGAACACACTGAGGGTAACGGGAAGTGACAAGGTCCGGAGGGACTGGGGGCTCTAGGGGTCTGGGGCTCTAGGGGTCTGGGGCTCTAGGGGTCTGGGGCTCTAGGAGGTGAACGTCAGACATGAGCCCGGTCTCTCCCTGGAGCTCTTGGCAGACCCTCCCCCTGAGACCCGGAGAGGCCAGCCTGCTACTCCACCCCATGGGGCCGGCGGGGGGCCGGCGGGTGTGGAACTCACATTACCATACCTCCCCATAATGGGCTCCGACGTCTCTGTTGTCCCAGAGGCCAGGGGCCGATAGGGAGGGGGAGGAGACAGCGGAGCGCTAATACACAACACCTGTTAGTGTCTGCCCCGCTCCACCAACTCCTCCACCCTCTCCTCCAACTCCTCCACCCTCTCCTATCACTCCTCCACCCTCTCCTATCACTCATTCACCCTCTTTTCAGCCCAACAGCCAGCCAGTCAGTCGGCAAGTCAGTCAGTCAGTCAGTCAGTCGGCAAGTCAGTCAGTCAGCCAGTCAGTCAGCCAGTCGGTAAGTCAGTCAGTCAGTCAGCCAGTCGGTAAGTCAGTCAGTCAGTCAGTCAGTCAGTCAGTCAGTCAGTCAGTCAGCCAGTCGGTCAGTCAGTCAGTCAGCCAGTCGGTAAGTCAGTCAGTTCAGTCAGTCAGTCAGTCAGTCAGTCAGTCAGTCAGTCAGTCAGTCAGTCAGTCAGTCAGTCTGGAGCCTCCACGGATACGTTGTAACGTTGTGGAGGCTCGTATCAAGCTGATTGGTGGAGGAGGTGAAGGAGGTCCATCCATCCATTGAGTAAAGGCTTGACTGTTATTATACGTCTTATACTTCTGTCTCTAGAACCTCTGCCGACAGTGTAGACCACATCTGAATCAAACACCTGGAGTAGGGTCTTTGTCTGGAAATATCCAACTTGACTTTTCATTTATGGTAAGACATTCAACATTCAACTCAACCTCTCTTTTTTTTCATTTTAAATCATTGGTTGCACATTTGTGGGTGGGTTGTGGATATTCCGAATCCTATCTATAGTTAATTTAATGTTGAATTAAAGTAAGTATAATTCATAATTCAATGTATTTTATTCGATTTAAATATATTAAGAATGATTCAGTCAAATCGATGAGTTTTGATTCCCTTGCTTGAGGAAGATTTGATGGGAGCGTTCTAGGACCGCAGGGAGTGGAACATAAGCACCGCAGCGCCATCTAGGGGACACATGCACCAACTACGCACTTCGTTTGGGTTGAACATGCAAAAAGAAGCCAGCAAGGCTTTTAACCAAGTGCTTTGAGGGGGTTTAGAGAAAAAACAGATTTTCAATTTCCTTCAAGCTGTCATGTTTTACCTACTTTATAGATTAAGAATTGGTCTAAAATGTGAATTCCACCCATATACTTATAAGGATATGGGTGGAATACAACAATCATCAATAAGGACCTTATTGTATGATGAGCATTACAGATGTATTCACTGTAGTTCACTGATCTCTACGTCTTCTCACGTTGTGGGAACTTGTAGTTCTTAACGCGAGATAATCAATGCCTCAGCAGCAGGCCGCGGTGCAAATAGAACTACAACTCCCATGACCAGGGAACGATTCCCATGATTTGGGTTCAGCGGTAGGCAGTATGTCTGTTGTCAGTCAGACAAAGCAGCGATGCTAACCATTCTCCTCTGATTGAAGCCCTCCGACCCTGAATACTCCAGCCAGGAGGTTTATCGGTGAGGTGTAGTTGGATGGTCCCGGTCTGAAGGTAGGTGGGCGCTGTTGTGTTGTTATTATCATGTTATTAACACCTCTCTGGCGCCCGGTACTGCAGCTAGCCTGCTATGCTAACCATCAGCCAGTCAATTAGCCGGGCTGATACCGCGGAACGACGTCCCGGACCCCCGGGTTCGTGGCGAGGACCACCACACGGAACCCTTTAAACGAGCCGCTGGTCCAGCTGTGGATGTAGGGTCTGTAGGATCGGTAGGGTCTGTAGGATCGTAGGGTCTGTAGGATCGGTAGGGTCTGTAGGATCGTAGGGTCTGTAGGATCGGTAGGGTCTGTAGGGCTGGTGGGTCCTGAGGGTCTGTCGGTGGTGACTGTAGGGTCTGGTGGGTCTGTGGGTTTGTGGGGTCTGTAGGGTCTATAGGCTCCTGTAGGGTAAGTGGGGTCTGGTGAATCTGGTGGGTCTGTAGGGTTTGTGGGGTCTGTAGGGTCTGGTGGGTTTGTGGGGTCTGTAGGGTCTGGTGGGTTTGTGGGGTCTGTAGGGTCTGGTGGGTTTGTGGGGTCTGTAGGGTCTGGTGGGTCTGTGGGGTCTGTAGGATCCTGTAGGGCTGGTTGGTCTGTACAGCCTGGAGGTTCTGTAGGGTCTATAGGGTATGTGGGGCCCTGTAGGGTCTGTAGGGCCCTGTAGGGTCCTCAGGGTATATAGGGTCTGTAGGGTCTTCAGGGTCTGGTGGGTCTGTGGGTTCTGTAGCGTCCTGCTGCAGGCGGGCACAGCGACGTAGCCGGTGGGCAGAGAGCGTCAGACCTTTGCCGCGGAGCCAGGGGCCCCGACGTGGTTCCAGGGGCCTCTACGCTCTAGATGTGCCATGCATCCCTGCAGACGAGCCCTCACGTGGGGCAGGGGGCTCGGCCCGAAGGGACCGGACCCGGCAGCCCTGTCTGGAGCCTGAGTCATGCTGGAGGTCTGACTGCCGTGATACCATCAATGCACTCCGTAACCATGACCGCTGTCGTCACGACGAGACCAGGACCATAAAGAGAGCTGGTGGGGGACCTTCGAGAGGACGGGGGGGGGTGGACAGCAGGGAGGGACCACGCGTCAGAAGGCTTCCCAGGATCGTAAAGTGTGGATTTAATAGTGATAGGAGAATGTTGGGAGGTGCTGGTGTCTTATCTCCGGAGAGTTGAACCCGTGGAATCCACTCTGGACAATAGTTAACCGTCCGGATGAGCTGGTTGAGCGGGTCGGTGAATGATCGACCGGTTAGTGGTTAAGAAAGGAGCTGGTGGGACCGGAGCAGTGTGGTCTCACAGGTCACCATCACCGTCATGTGGGGGGGACTGGTCTACTGGGGTCCGGGTTGGTGGTGGACATGGTGGGGAGGAGGACCGGTCAGGGTCTGGGAGAGGAGATGTGGTTAAAGACCTACTCAGACGGTTCGGTCCAGAACCCCCTGATCTGAACCCGTGTGTTATTACTGTTGAACTGAACCGCCAGCTGGAGGCCTGGACCGGGTCCTGGACCGGGTCCTGGAACGGGACTCCACCTGGGGGCCAGAGAGAAACAGCCCTGCTGTCAGACTCTCAGCTGTCTCACCCTCTGCAGTCTCACTCTCTGCTGTCATACTCTCAGCTGTCTCACTCTCTGCGGTCTCACTCTCTGCTCTCGGACTCTGATGTCTCACGCTCTGCTGTCTGTCTCTCTGCTGTCCGTTTCTCCCCTGTCTAACTCTCTGCTGTCTCACTCTCTGCTGTCTCACTTTCTGCTGTCTCACTCTCTGCTGTCTAACTCTCTGCTGTCTCACTTTCTGTTGTCTGACTCTCTGCTGTCTCACTCTCTGCTGTCTCACTTTCTGCTGTCTGACTCTCTGCTGTCTGACTCTCTGCTGTCTCACTCTCTGCCATCTCACTCTCTGCCATCTCACTCTCTGCCATCTCACTCTCTGCCTGGTGGTGTGAGGGTGTGCCTGAGCCCACAGCAGTCTCTCTCTCGATCATCAGCGGCCAAGGTGACTCTGCACCACCGCACCACCGGCCAGAAATAACTGCTCCTTCTGCCCCCCCCCCACTCACTCCTCTCTCCTCTCTCCTCTCACCTCTCTCCTCTCTCCTCTCTCCTCACTCCTCTCTCCTCTCTCCTCACTCCTCTCTCCTCTCTCCTCTCTCCTCTCTCCTCTCTCCTCTCTCCTCTCTCCTCTCAGCTCTCTCCTCTCTCCTCCTCTCAGACTTCTCTCCCTCCTTCTCTTTCCTTCCTTAGTAGTGAACTTTATTTTCATCTCGTCACCTCTCTCCCTCTCCTCCCTCCATCTCTCATGTTGTTCTCTCTCCTCTGCTGCAGACGCCTTCGTCTCTCCGTCTGTTTCTCAACTGCTTTGCGTTTCTTCTCCCTCCATCCTCCTGACCCCCGGCTGACCCCTGACCCCCGGCTGACCCCTGCCCCCCCCCGGGCGACCCCAGCAGTGATGTCAGAGTTCGCGGAGGAGCCGCGGTTCACCATCGAGCAGGTGGACCTGCTGCAGCGGCTGCGGCGGTCGGGGATGGCGCGGCGCCACATCCTGCACGCCGTGGACACGCTGGAGCGCCTCGACCGCGAGCACGGCGACAAGTTCGGCCGCCGCCGCGCCTCCTCCTCCTCCTCCTCCTCGGGCCTCCCCCACGCCTCGTCCTCCTGCAACGGCGCCGACGCCGGCCTCAACGGGGGGGAGGGCGGCGAGGGGGGCGGGGCCTCGGCCCGGGTCTCCGCCTCCACGCAGACGCTGTTCCGCCCCGGCCCCGCCCCGGCCGCGCTCTCGCCGTCGCCTAGCAACAGCTTCGACCCCTCCCCTCCCCCCGGCCCCCCGCCGGCCTCCGCCCTGGTCCCCTCCTCCCCGGTCTCCATGGCGACGCTGGCACACAACGGGCGGGACGCGGCCAATGGGAAGCTGTCGCCGCCGCGTTACGCGCTGCACAGCGCCCTGGGAGGGCGGGGCTTCGGGTTTGACGCTGCCGAGGACGACCTGGAGGTGGACGACAAGGTGGAGGAGCTGATGAGGTGAGGCACCAATCAGAGAGCTCCGTCAGCCGGGAGCGGAGCCTGTTGATTGGCCGACGGCTGGGAAGGGTAGCTGGGACAATGTTGTGGTTAGAGGTCAGTAATGTTGTGATTAGAGGTCAGTAATGTTGTGTTTAGAGGTCAGTAATGTTGTGTTTAGAGGTCAGTAATGTTGTGGTTAGAGGTCAGTAATGTTGTGATTAGAGGTCAGTAATGTTGTGTTTAGAGGTCAGTAATGTTGTGGTTAGAGGTCAGTAATGTTGTGGTTAGAGGTCAGTAATGTTGTGGTTAGAGGTCAGTAATGTTGTGGTTAGAGGTCAGTAATGTTGTGTTTAGAGGTCAGTAATGTTGTGATTAGAGGTCAGTAATGTTGTGGTTAGAGGTCAGTAATGTTGTGTTTAGAGGTCAGTAATGTTGTGGTTAGAGGTCAGTAATGTTGTGGTTAGAGGTCAGTAATTGTTGTGGTTAGAGAGGGTCAGTAATGTTGGTGAGTTAGAAGTCAGTAATGTGTTGTGGTTAGAGGTTCAGTAATGTTTTGTGTTTAGAGGGTCAGTAATGTTGTTGATTAGAGGTCAGTAATGTTTGTGGTTAGAGGTCGAGGTAATATGTTGTGTTTAGAAGGTCAGTAATGTTGTGGTTAGAGGTCAGTAATGTTGTGATTAGAGGTCAGTAATGTTGTGTTTAGAGGTCAGTAATGTTGTGGTTAGAGGTCAGTAATGTTCTCTAAAGGTCAGTAATGTTGTGGTTAGAGGTCAGTAATGTTGCTGACCTCCAAAGCGACTTACAATAAGTCCACTTGTCAGAAGAAGGTGAAACAACAATATATCTCTGTGGGTACAGTGAGGATGTTCATAGAACCAAGTGCCGAGCACTAACCATCACTAGGTTAACCCGTTCCCCGTACACAACAAAGATAGCTAGGATAAGATGCTACACCATGCTAAGAACTGTTTTTAAGGACCCGGACGTACAACACACAATAAGTGTGTAGTGTGCATTAAGTGCCAGGACTTACAACACACAGTAAGTGTGTACATTAAGTGCTAGGAGGTACAACACACAGTAAGTGTGTACATTAAGTGCTAGGAGGTACAACACACAGTAAGTGTGTACATTAAGTGCTAGGAGGTACAACACACAGTAAGTGTGTACATTAAGTGCTAGGAGGTACAACATACAGTAAGTGTGTACATTAAGTGCTAGGAGGTACAACATACAGTAAGTGTGTACATTAAGTGCTAGGAGGTACAACATACAGTAAGTGTACATTAAGTGCTAGGAGGTACAACATACAGTAAGTGTACATTAAGTGCTAGGAGGTACTACAACATACAGTAAGTGTTGTACATTAAAGTGCCTAGGAGGTACAACACACAGTAAGTGTGGTACATAAGTGCTAGGAGGTACAACATACAGTAAGTTGTGTACTTAAGTGCTAGGAGGTACAACATACAGTAAGTGTGTACATTAAGTGCAGGAGGTTACAACATACAGTAAGTGTGTACATTAAGTGCTAGGAGGTACAACATACAGTAAGTGTGTACATTAAGTGCTAGGAGGTACAACATACAGTAAGTGTGTACATTAAGTGCTAGGAGGTACAACATACAGTAAGTGTGTACATTAAGTGCTAGGAGGTACAACACACAGTAAGTGCGTGACGAGGCGCTGGTGGTGTGTGGAGTCATGCTGCTCTGTGGATTATGGATTATTATTATTATGGATTCATAATGGAGGCTGCTAGCTGCCGGAGGCTAACAGCCGGTGGGGGGGGGGGGGGTCTAAAAGTGCCCGGCGTCACTATAGCAACCACTTCACAAAGCCCACTCACCTTGACCTGCCAGTAAAGGACGATCGTACATCTCAGCTCCTCTCCCTGCCTCTCCGGACGTCTCCATGAGCTCAAGACTCAGCAGAACGTCATTCAGACCACAACCAATGAGCACGCTGCTCCTGGGAGGAGTCAGAGCTGGGGGCGCGGCCCACCTGGGGGGCTATGAGGGCGCGTCCCACCTGGTGGGCTATGGGGGCGCGGCCCACCTGGTGGGCTATGGGGGCGCGGCCCACCTGGGGGGCTATGGGGGCGCGGCCCACCTGGTGGGCTATGAGGGCGCGGCCCACCTGGGGGGCTATGGGGGCGCGGCCCACCTGGGGGGCTATGAGGGCGCGGCCCACCTGGGGGGCTATGGGGGCGCGTCCCCACCTGGGGGGCTAATGAGGGCGCGGGCCCACCTGGGGGGCTATGGGGGCGCGGCCCACCTGGGGGGCTATGGGGGCGCGGCCCACCTGGGGGGCTATGGGGGCGCGGCCCACCTGGGGGGCTATGGGGGCGCGGCCCACCTGGGGGGCTATGAGGGCGCGGCCCACCTGGGGGGCTATGGGGGCGCGTCCCCCCCCTCACTTTTGCTAGGCTAAGCTAAGCTAAATCACAACAATGAGCTTCTGATCTGGACGTTTACATATCGGGGTCCCGGACCCCGCGGGCTGCTGTACTCCTGCTGGGTCAGACCCCTCTGGGGACCCGGGAGGAGACCCCCCCCCCCCTGTAGTTAACCCTACAGGACACTGTCCTCTAACAATAACCAAACTAACCAGAGACCACACGGGCCATGTCTCCTGATTGGCTGTAATCAGGGCCAGCTGATACCTCGTTAAGTGGTGCTAATTAGAGCAGAGACCTGTTCCACCAGGGGTGGCGCTGTGGCACCCATCTCTCTCTCTCTCTCTCTCTCTCTCTCTCTCTCTCTCTCTCTCTCTCTCTCTCTCTCTCTCTCTCTCTCTCTCTCTCTCTCTCTCTCGTCTCCTCTCTCTCTCTCTCTCTCTCTCTCTCCTCTCTCTCTTCTCTCCTCTTCTCTTCTCTCTCTCTCTCTCTCTCTCTCTCTCTCTCTCTCTCTCTCTCGACCTGGATATCTGTCACTCTCTTCATCTAGATTCAATTTAAATTCAATCTTTATTTGGCATGAAGAAACACATTCCCACCAGCAGACTGCTGATTGGATGTTATAAGAGCAAGGCTGTGTCTAATCTTAGCACCGAGCAGAGAGACAGAGGCAGTCCTATTTACATATTATTCATCTGACACTAGGGATGACAAGATCGGATGGGCGGGGCTTAATGTCGCAGGGGCGGGGCTTTATGTTACAGGGGCGGGGCTTAATGACACATGGGCGGGGCTTAATATAGCAGGGGGAGAAGGGGCATGGAATAAAACAGATCTATCTGTCTTGTGCTGTTGTGTGTGTTGTTGTGTGTGTGTGGTGTGTGTGTGTGTGTGTGTGTGTGTGTGTGTGTGTGTGTGTGTGTGTGTGTGTGTTTGAGTGTGTAGGAGGGACAGCAGTCTGGTGAAGGAGGAGATCAAGGCGTTCCTGGGGAACAGGCGGATCTCCCAGGCCGTGGTCGCCCAGGTGACCGGTCAGTCCGCCACCTCGTTACCATAGCAACCACATTTAGGGCCCTATTTTAACGGTCTGAAACGCAAGTGGGAAAGCGCAAAGCGCAAGTAGCTTTGTGGGCGGTTCTACGGCGCTATCGCTATTTTACAGGCGGATAAATGACACTTCCGCCGCGGCGCAAGTGTCAAAAGGGTTGGTCTGAAGCAGCCTAATTACCCGTAGGTGTGTTTTGGGCGTAACGTGCAATGACCAATCAGGAGCGTTGGTCTCGGCATTCCCCTTTGAAGAACGATCGGCGATGTTCCATGGGGATTGCTATTATGATGGCGGTTTGCCAGGCGCACGCAATCCATGAAAGGTTCACCACAGAAGATTACGATGTGCTTGTCAAGCAGTCAAAGAA
>OLKM01000550.1:88667-111822 GCA_900291075.1 Melanogrammus aeglefinus | reverse complement strand
GGGAGAAGGAATTATCAGATCACCCTCGTCTCAGTGGGACAGCAGGCCGTTCAGATGGATCCTAACTGTGTTTATTCCCTCCCCCCCCACCCCCACCCCCCTCGCTCCTCCTCCTCCTCACTCCTCCTCCCCCTCCTCCTCCTCCTCCATCCTCCTCCTCCTCCTCCTCCTCCCCATCCTCCTCCTTCTTCCTCCTCCTCCTCCCACATCCTCTCTCCTCTCCTCCCCATCCTCCTCCTCCTCCCTATCCACCTCCTCCACACCTCCCCCCCCCCTCTCCAGGTAAGAAGCTGTCTGACCTGGAGCGCGTCACGTCTCTCAAGGTGTACAACTGGTTCGCTAACCGCCGCAAGGAGATCAAACGCCGCGCCAACATAGGTAAACACATTACTAATAATCCAGATTAGGAGTGATAATTCATATAAAGAGTGATACTCCAGATTAGGAGTGATAATTCATATAAAGAGTGATACTCCAGATTAGGAGTGATAATTCATATAAAGAGTGATACTCAGGATTAGGAGTGATACTTCATATAAAGAGTGATACTCCAGATTAGGAGTGATAATTCATATAAAGTGATACTCCAGATTAGGAGTGATAATTCATATGAAGAGTGATACTCCAGATTATGAGTGATACTTCATATAAAGAGTGATACTCCAGATTAGGAGTGGTAATTCATATAAAGAGTGATACTCCAGATTAGGAGTGATAATTCATATAAAGAGTGATACTCCAGATTAGGAGTGATAATTCATATAAAGAGTGATACTCCAGATTAGGAGTGATAATTCATATAAAGAGTGATACTCCAGATTAGGAGTGGTAATTCGTATTAGGGGTGATCATCTGTGTAAAGAGTGATATTCAGTGGATCATTTATATAAAGAGTGAACCCCAGGGGAGGAGTGATAATTCATATAAAGAGTGATACTCCAGGTTAGGAGTGATAATTCATATAAAGAGTGATACTCCAGAAAAGGAGTGATAATTAATGTAAAGAGTGATACTCCAGATTAGGAGTGATAATTCATATAAAGAGTGATACTCCAGATTAGGAGTGATAATTCATATAAAGAGTGATACTCCAGATTAGGAGTGACAATTCATATAAAGAGTGATACTCCAGATTAGGAGTGATAATTCATATAAAGAGTGATACTCCAGATTAGGAGTGATAATTCATATAAAGAGTGATACTCCAGATTAGGAGTGATAATTCGTATAAAGAGTGATACTCCAGATTAGGAGTGGTAATTCATATAAAGAGTGATACTCCAGATTAGGAGTGGTAATTCATATAAAGAGTGATACTCCAGATTAGGAGTGATACTTCATATAAAGAGTGATACTCCAGATTAGGAGTGGTAATTCATATTAGGGGTGATCATCTGTGTAAAGAGTGATATTCAGTGGATCCTTTATATAAAGAGTGAACCCCAGGGGAGGAGTGCTGCTCCAGTGAGGAGTGATCCAGAGTGTGACTGTGTCTCTCTCTAAGAAGCCACAATCCTGGAGAGCCACGGCATCGAGGTGCAGTCCCCCGGGGGCCACTCCAACAGCGACGAGCTCGACGCAAACGACTTCTCAGAGCAGGTACCCTACTGACTGCTGACCTGACTGCTGACCTGACTGCTGATCTGACTGCTCATCAGACTGCTGATCTGATTGCTGATCTGACCTATGATCTGACTGCTGATCTGACTGCTGATCAGACTGCTGATCTGACTGCTCATCAGACTGCTGATCTGACCTATGATCTGACTGTTGATCTGACTGCTGATCAGACTGCTGATCAGACTGCTGATCTGACCTATGATCTGACTGCTGATCAGACTGCTCATCAGACTGGTGATCAGACTGTTATCAGACTGGTGATCAGACTGGTGATCAGACTGTTAACAGACTGGTGATCTGACTGCTGATCATACTTGTGATCAGACTGGTGATCTGACTGGTGAACTGACTGGTTTACAGACTGGTGATCTGACCTATGATCAGACTGCTGATCAGACTGGTGATCTGACTGGTTTACAGACTGGTGATCTGACCTATGATCTGACTGGCTGATCTGACTGCTGATCAGACTGCTGATCAGACTGTTAACAGACTGGTTTACAGACTGGTGATCTGACTGGTTTACAGAATGGTGATCTGACCAGTTTACAGACTTGTGATCAGATTGGTGATCTGACTACTGATCTGACTGGTGATCAGACTGGTGATCAGACTGTTTACAGACTGGTGATCTGACTGGTGATCAGACTGTTTACAGACTGGTGATCTGACTGGTTTAAAGACTGGTGATCATACTTGTGATCAGACTGGTGATCTGACTGGTTTACAGAATGGTGATCTGACTGGTTTAGAGACTGGTGATCTGACTGTTGATCAGACTGACATATAGAGAGGTGATCATACTTGTGATCAGAATAGTAATCCATCTGATTTACAGACTGATCTACAGACTGGTTTAAAGACTGATCTACAGACTGGTGATCAGACTGGTCTATAGACTGGTTTACTGACTGGTGATCAGACTGTTGATCAGACTGACATATAGAGAGGTGATCATACTGGTGAACAGAATAGTGATCTGACTGATTTACAGACTGGTTTACAGACTGATCTACAGACTGGTGATCAGACTGGTCTACAGACAGTGGGGTTCACCAGGGGGTCCTGGGCTGGTTGATGACCTCCTCAGGGCTGTGGCCGTCAGCTCTGAGCCCTGGAGGGGGGACACACCCTGGGACCCCAGGGCCTTCTGGAGGTGTCCTCTTCCGCCCTGGTTAACCTTCGACCTCAATGGTTAACCAGGCTGTCGCTGGGTGACCATTGGCTGTTCAACCTGCCGCTGCTTCCCCCGAAAAACAAAAACCGATTGTGACCCCTGACCTCTGACCTCCAGGCGTGTGACCTGCCCTACTTCGACAAGCGGCCCCTGAGTCGACAGTTTGGATACTACCGGCTGGAGCCCACTTCCCCCACCCAGGTAACGCGCACACGCACACGTACACGCACACACACACACACACACATGCACATGCACACACCACACACACACATGCACGCGCGCTCCAGGTAAACACTGTTTCCTCTCCTCCTCTGGTTGCCAGGACGACGGCACGGGGCCGAGCGAGCACCAGGACCCCATCTCTCTCGCCGTGGAGATGGCAGCTGTCAATCACACCATCCTGGCGCTGTCCCGGGGGGGAGGGGCAGGTGGAGGAGCAGGAGGAGGAGCAGGAGGAGGAGTCGGAATAGGAGAGATAAAGACCGAGACGCTGGAGGAAGAGTGACGCTGCCGCACAGGAAGTGACGTCACACATGGAGGGAGAGAAGAGAAGGGTGAACAGAGAGACTAAAACAAACCACCCTCCTCTTCCTCCTCCCACGGGACAATCAACGCCACCCCCCCCCCCCCCACATGAAACAATCCTCAGTCAACCTCAACCTCAGTGACTCTACTGTATATACATATATCTAGATATATATACACAAATATATATAAACGGATCCTACCGTTCCTCAGCAAGGACATCCTCATCTTCATCATCATCCCCATCATCGTCACAGCTGCTTGGAATTCAACCGACAACCCTGAAGGGGTTAGTAATGGAGGGGTTAGTGATGGAGGGGTTAGTTGATGGAGGGAGGCATGACGCCTCCTGCAGCAGACGTATTCAGTGGTTACTCCTGCAGAAACTGACTCATGCCTCCACCTCCTCCTGCTCCTCCCCCTCCTCCTCCTCCCCTCCTCCTCCTCCCTCCTCCTCCTGCTCCTCCTCTCCTCCTCCCCCCTCCTCCACCTCCTGCTCCTCCTCCTCCCCCCCCCTCCTCCACCTCCACTCTGCTCCTCCTCCTGCTCCTCCCCTCCTCCTCCTCTCCTCTCCCCCCCCTCCTCCTGCTCCTCCCCCGACCCCCTCTCCCCTCCTCCACCTACTCCCCCCCTCCACTCCTCCCCTCTTATGTCTCTCCCGCTCTGCCTCTGGCTCACACACAGTCTCTGCCCCCCCCCCCCCCCCTTCCACTCACGTCACTTTTTGAAATCCTGAAACATGGAGTCCGCCGGCACAAGCGGCTCCGAGGAGCTTGTTTGTAAGCGAAAGACCAACGGCCCCATAGTATGGAAATGGTTTGGACATAAGGTGTCTGACGAATCACAAAATCACGTCATTTGTAGAGAGTGCTTAAAAAAGGTCCCAACCAAAGGGTTGCAATTCTGTGCATAATAATCCAGAGGCGCACAACGCTTCTGGCCGTGATATTATATATCATAATGTTCTCAAACACGAGGCGGAGGCAGTGTCTAGTCCACGGTTTATTCAACCTTCAAACTTCAATTCCGAACGGTAGGAAGAGTAACGGTAAAATGACGCGCGAAGAGCGCGTCGTTTTACCGTTAATCTTCCTACCGTTCGGACAAATATCGATATTTATCTTGTATTGATATTCTGCTTGAAGATATCGAGATGTGACTTTTGGTCCATATCGCCCAGCCCCATCAGACACCCTGCCGGCGTTCAGAGGAGGACCCGAGGGAGGTCTGTCTCCAGGGGCCTCGGCTGACTGACTGCGGAGGTTCTCAATAATCAGTAGTGGTGTGGAGCCATCGGAAGGTTCTGGAGACCGCCGTCCAGCAGAGATAAGCTCCTCCTGCCCGGGTCGGCCAGAACCCCTCGGATCGGAGGGTTCAGACCCCCGGTGTGAGTGACAGCACGATGAGACTGCTTCACCCCGCAGAGGGGGGGGGTTGTTGCTCGTCAGTTTTAAACACTAGATAGAAATGATAAACGTTGAAATGTGTATTTATACTTTTTATTTTTGCTGGTGTTAGCAGACGGCCTGACGATCTGTGGCGTCCATCTTGTTATTTTCGCCCCCTGCGTTGGTACTGGTGGTGCTGGTGGTACTGGTGGTGCTGGTGGTGCTGGTGGTGCTGGTGGTGCTAGTGGTACTGGTTCTGCTGGGTGTGTGGCGGCGCGGCACCTAAAAGGGTCACTGGTTACTCTTCAACTGCCAGGAAGTAGCCTCTGGCCCCTCCCCCTCAAGACAGGAAGTAGCCTCTGGGCCCTCCCCCTCCAGACTGGAAATCCTGCTGGAGCTCCAGTCAGATGTTTGGATGAGAGTGGAGCGTGCTGATAGGCCCATGTAGCATTTAAAGGCGGGCTCCTGAGGTTTGGACTGAAGACATTATGGGATGCAGGAATCCAGTGTTGCTAGGCAGCCAACCGTAGACCCAGGGTAACACCTGATTCTTCAGATGGACATGGGTTCAGGAACCGGGTTGGGATCTGGGTTGGAGGGGGGCGAGGCCAGTTGGGCTGGTGCTGTTTGACTCCCCATGAAGCCCCTCCCACTGCCGGGTTAGGCCCCGCCCCCACCTGGGTAACAAGACGAGGGCGCTCCATGTTGTTCCTGGAGCCCTCTAGTGGCGGTGGGAAGAACAGCACCTGTATTCATCCCTTTAGCGCTGAGCTGCTGTTTTAATATCAGTTTGTCTAAATTACTGTGTTGCCCATTTCAGAATTTAGTGCCTTTTTTGGACAGTAGACTGTTCTGTAATTAAAATGTAGATTTACATTTTTTTGTACAGTTTCTTTGTTGTTTTTTTACTTGTGTTTATTTTAGTATATAAATATATATATGAATATATAAAATGTAAAAGAGATTAAAGCTATATAAATGATTGTGTGGGTATTTTTTAAAGGCAATACCTAAGATCCTCTAACGACTTTAAAAATGTATATAAACGGCTTAGGAAATGACAAGTTTTAAAACGATTAATTTAAATTCTTGCATAAGAATAATTTCTGTTTAGGAGTAGAATAAAGTTTATTTAACACCATTTGTTCTAAAACCTTTTGATTTCCTTCACAATCCACAGTAAAATAAATAAGACTGAACTCTTGAACACAGAACCATGCCCCGTTGTGTTCATTAACCCAAGTTCATCATCTCATTACTTAATTACATTCAAATCCAGCTCGAACAGCAGTAGAAAGCGCTTAAACATTAACCTCACCCGACATCGTTAAAAGGGATTGAATTATACAGAGACGGTGCAAAATGGAAGTCTGGAGGTCGAACCGTCGACTGGTTCAGAACACGAGAATGTTCCAGAAGGCACATTACAGAGAAGGCCTCCACTTGGTACAGCTCTAAACACCTCGATACGTTTAGGGTCCGCGAAAATACTTTCAGAGTTTGAAACTATTAAAAAACAGTCTGGTCTGCACTGGTCTGGACCAGAACGTGTGCTGGTCTCAGAAGGACTCACCCCACCTCCTCCTCCTCCTCCTCCTCCTCCTCCTCCTCGTAGGGAGACCCAGTTTGTAGTTTTTAATTAGTCTCTCATCCTCAGGTTAAGGAGTCCATCAGAGGAGGAGGAGCAGGGAGAGAAGAGGAGAGGAGCAGAGAGGAGGAGTCGGAGAGGAGGAGTCAGGGAGAGAGGAGGAGAGAGGAGAAGCAGGGAGAGAGGAGGAGAGGAAATAGGAGAGAGAGGAGGAGAGAGGAGGAGAGGAGCAGAGAGTAGGAGTCAGGGAGAGAGGAGGAGCAGGGAGAGAGAGGGAGAGAGGAGGAGTAAGGGAGAGAGTAGGAGTCAGGGAGAGAGGAGCAGGGAGAGAGGAGGAGTAAGGGAGAGAGGAGGAGAGAGTAGGAGTCAGGGAGAGAGGAGGAGCAGGGAGAGAGGAGAGAGTAGGAGTCAGGGAGAGAGGAGGAGCAGGGAGAGAGAGGGAGAGAGGAGGAGTAAGGGAGAGAGGAGGAGAGAGTAGGAGTCAGGGAGAGAGGAGGAGCAGGGAGAGAGAGGGAGAGAGGAGGAGTAAGTGAGAGAGAGGAGTAGTCAGGGAGAGAGGAGGAGTCAGGGAGAGAGGAGGAGTCAGGGAGAGGAGGAGAGAGGTAGAGAGGTGATATAGTGGAGCAGAGAGATGAGAGGAGGAGGAGGAGAGGCGGTCCTCTCCTCCTCCTCCTCCTCTCCAGCAGCAGGTGGAGGTCAGGTGATCAGTTGTTCCACGACTTGCGGTTCTCCCCTTTGCTGCGGCTGGCCCCGCCCCCTTCTCCTTTAGCCAATGCGGTGAGAGCGGCCAGGTTGGGGCTGGATCCCGATAGGTTGGCGCCGCGGCGCTGTGGGCGGCGCCGTTTGACCCGGGTGACCCGGTCGGGCCGCACCAGCACGCCGTAACCGTGGTTACAGACGAAGTAGCGCCGCCCGGCAACGGAGCCGTCGTTCTTCCCTGCAGAGAACGTAAAATACACAGAACTTATAAAGTATACTGTAGTACTTATAATGTACACTGTAGTACTTATAATGTACACTGTAGTACTTATAATGTACACTGTAGTACTTATAATGTACACTGTAGTACTTATAATGTAGTACTTGTTATAATCTATAGTGTAGTATCTATAATGTATACAGTAGTACTTATAATACATACTAGTATTAATAATACAGTAGTATTTATTGGAAAGGTAGCAATGTTCTACAGGAGAGTACACGTTCTGCAGTAGACGTTCTACAGTGGAGTGGTTCTATAGTAGACGCTCTACAGTGGAGTGGTTCTACAGTAGAGTGGTTCTACAGTGGAGTGGTTCTACAGTAGAGTGGTTCTACAGTGGAGTAGTTCTACATTAGAGTGGTTCTACATTAGAGTGGTTCTACATTAGAGTGGTTCTACAGTGGAGTGGTTCTACAGTAGAGTGGTTCTACAGTAGAGTGGTTCTACAGTGGAGTGGTTCTACAGTAGACGCTCTACAGTTAGAGTGGTTCTACAGTGGAGTGGTTCTACAGTGGAGTGGTTCTACAGTGGAGTGGTTCTACAGTAGATGTTCTACAGTAGAGTGGTTCTACAGTAGAGTGGTTCTACAGTAGAGTGGTTCTACAGTGGAGTGGTTCTATATTAGAGTGGTTCTACAGTGGAGTGGTTCTACAGTAGAGTGGTCTTTCACTAGATGCTGCAGGCCGCGTGGAGCAGTAGAACGGCGGAGGTACCTGCAGGGACCTCCAGCTCCACCCCGATCCAGACCCCCTCGGCGAAGTCCGTCGGGCCCACGTAGCGGACCGTCCCCGTCTTATTGGTCCCCACCGCCACATACTCCCCTTCCTTCAGCCAATCAGGGACCGGCGTGGCGCTTCTGGTCCCGCCTGCGTCCTCAGAGTCTGAGATTATTTCCAGCCTCTCCATTGGCTCAGGGAGGGTAAGCGCCGCCCCCTGGCTGAGCTCCTCCTCCTTGAGGACCGGCTGGAAGGACTTGAGGTCGGAGGACTTCAGCTTCTGGACCTTCTGGATCTTAAAGGGGCTGGTGGCCCCGACGGGCCCCGGGACCGGGGCCCCCGTCTGGGCCACGAGGAGACAGCAGCGGCAGGGCTCTGGGTCTCCAGGGGACCCGGACCAGGACCAGGGGTCTGGGTCACCAGGGGACCCGGACCAGGGGTCTGGGTCTGAGGACCAGGACCCGGACCAGGGGTCTGGGTCACCAGGGGACCCGGACCAGGGGTCTGGGTCACCAGGGGAGCCGGACCAGGGGTCTGGGTCTGGGGGCCAGGGGCAGAGGCCTGGGCTGGAGCCGGGGAGCAGGCCGGGTCTGGGGGGCTGGGTTCCTGGGTCCGGGAGGGCGGGGCTGGTTCTTCAGGGTCTACAGGGTCCTGGTCCCGGTCCAGCGCCGGGGTAAAGGTCAGGGCGGGGATGGGACCAGAGTAACTCTCTACTGGTTCTGCTGGTTCCTGCTCGTCTGGTTCCGACGGGGTTCGGGTCATTGTTGGGTCCTGTGGTCCCTGAAGCCCCTCCCCCAGGTCCACCAGGGGCGGAGCTGGGTCTGGGCCCAGGTCTACAGGAGGAGGTGAAGAGGAGGAGGTGGAGAAGGAGGCAGATTCTGCCTGCATCAATCCTTCTGCTGAGGACGCTTCTGATTGGTTGTTCTCAAGGACCGGGGCTTCTGATTGGTTGTTCTCCAGGACCGGGGCTTCTGATTGGTTGTTCTCCAGGACCGGGGCTTCTGATTGGTTGTTCTCCAGGACCGGGGCTTCTGATTGGTCGTCCCCGTGCTCTGAGGTTCCTGATTGGTTGACCCCCTGCTTTGAGGGTTGTGATTGGTTGACCTCCTGGACTGGGGGTTCTGATTGGTTGTCCTCCTGGTCTGAGGATCCTGATTGGTTGTCCTCCTGGTCGGGAGGATCCTGATTGGTTGTCCTCCTGCTCTGAGGATCCTGATTGGTTGTCCTCCTGGTCTGAGGGTCCTGATTGGTTGACCTCCTGCTCTTGTGGTTCTGTTAGAACCTGCGGTTCCAGAAGACCAGATGATGTCACCTGATCTCCACCGAATGGCTCCGTCGCCTCACTCACTTCCTGTTCCTCTGAGCCGGGTTCCGATTGGTCGGGCGGTCGGAGGGACTGAAGGAAGGCTTTGGAGGGGGAGGAGGAGGTGGGCGGGGCCTCCGGGTGCTCGGCCTCGTTGTCTAGCAACGGGGGGAGGTCCCAGCTCAGCGTGTAGACGTCCGACAGCGTCGCCGTGGAGATGCTGGTGGATATGTAGCCGCTGGAGGATTGGCTGAGGGGGCTGTTGGTGGAGTCCTCCGTCTCCGGGACGACGGGGGGTGGGAGGGGCCTGGACACGGAGGGAGCCTCCGATTGGTCCTCCGGTGGGAGGGTGTGCAGGATGGGAACCTGTTTCCATGACAACGCCAGCGTTAGGGTCGACTCGGGGGATCGACAGAAAACACACAAACTAGCGCTCAGCAGAAAGAAACGGACATCGCCACAACTCTCCTGTTAGCTCATGAATCACAGCCAACGCCCGGTTACATTTACATTCATTTAGCAGACGCTGTTCCCCAAAGCGACTGACAATAAGTACATGGGTCAGAAGAAGGAGAAACAACAATATATCGCTGTCGGTAATGGAATGTTGTTCATAGAACAACAAGTGCCAAGCCCTAACAATCACTAGGTAGACAACCCCCGTAGACAACCAAGACCGCTAGGGTAAGGCGCTATACACAAGGCACGATGAAGTACTATTTTTAAGTGCAAGGACGTAAAACATACAATAAGTGTGTAAGAGGGGTGGGGTGGGGTGGGGGGGGGAGGCTATGCAGTTCCAGGGGACCCCGTGAGTCTTTTGGGGAGGCCGGGGAGCGACTCTGCGGTCCCTGTGGTGGTAGCATGCCGCTAACTGCTAGCTGGCTGTGAGGGCACTTACTGCGGGGGTCTGGCCGAGGGCCTCGTCCACACTGGCGGACTGGACCATGATGGTGGGAACCGCCTGGGAGAACATCACACAACACCAGGTTACCTTCTGCCTCCTCACAGAGAGACTGTCTGCTGCTGGGATAGTTGATTCATGATCATAGTATGTATCGTATTATCTTTCTAATGGCTGAGATGTCCCATCTTGACTCGATTAAAGGCTTCTCATGTTCATTCATTATTCATTTCTCTTCCAAAGCACTCGATCGTTATGAATGGCTATTGATATTATCCATAATTAACAACATTATCATCAGGATTATAATTGTGTCCCTTAAAACAAAGCAGGCTATGAGGTCTGGACTCTGGTGGGCGGGGCCTGAAGGGTTTACTACCTGCTGATTGGCTGCTGGCATATCCTCTCTATCATCAGGTACCAGGAAGTTGAGCAGCTTGGGAACCGCCTTGCCTGGAGGAGAGGGGAGGAGTTAGAGAGGGGGAGGAGGAGGAGGAGGAGGAGAGGGGGAGGAGAGGGGAGGAGAGAGGAGGAGGAGGAGGAGTTAGAGAGGAGGAGTTGGAGAGGGGGAGGAGTTAGAGAGGAGGAGTTAGAGAGGAGGAGGAGTTAGAGAGGAGGAGGAGAGGGGAGGAGTTAAGAGGGGAGGAGTTAGAGAGGAGGCGGAGGAGAGGGGAGGAGGAGAGGGGAGGAGGAGAGGGGAGGAGTTAGAGAGGAGGAGGAAATGGAGTGAGAGGTTTGGGGGTACTGACCTGTATTTGGGTGGAGGAGGGTGGGATTTGGGGGGTACTGACCTGTATTTGGGTGGAGGAGGGTGGGATTTGGGGGGTACTGACCTGTATTTGGGTGGAGGAGGGTGGGGTTTGGGGGGTACTGACCTGTATTTGGGTGGAGGAGGGTGGGGTTTGGGTGCAGGGTGTGTGAGGCGGAGCTCGGTAGAGTCCGTCGTGAGCTTGGAGACGCAGAAAAGAGGTCCTGGTGGCTCTCCCAACCCTGAGGAACACCACCCGTTACAACACTGGGGCTACACCTATGGCAGAGCTACACCTGTGGCAGATCTACACCTGTGGCAGAGCTACACCTGTGGCAGAGCTACACCTGTAGCTGCGTCACACCTGTAGCTGCGTCACACCTGTAGCTGCGTCACACTTGTCCCTCTAACATGACTATCTACACCTTAGTGGCACGAGGGCTACACCTGTGGCAGAGCTACACCCTGTAGCGCTCACACCTGTAGCTGCGTCACACCTGTAGCTGCGTCACACTTGTCCCTCTAACAGACTATCTCTCCACCTTTAGAGTGTAACGAGGGGCGGAGCCCTAACAGAACCCGGCTGCAGGTGGAGGTGAGCTCACCTTGATGTTGTTGAGGCGGTTAGTGGAGCCATAGAGATCCAGACAGCTAGCAGACAGCTGGCCAGGATAGTTAGTTAGCATTGGTTAGCATGAGTAGACAGACATTAGCTAGACGTTAGCTAGCATTGTCCTGAGTTAGTTGGTTAATGGTATGGAGGCGGGTTAGTGTAATTAACTCACCTGGTTGACGATAGGCGAGCTGAGATAGCGTCTGGGAGACCCTTTAACGGCTAACTGCTCCTTTACAGCTACCTCCTACACACACACACACACACACACACACTTGTAGAAAGAGTATTCTGATTGTGTGTACAGGTGTGTATTTGTACAGGGGTGTGTGTGTGTGTGTGTGTGTGTGTGTGTGTGTGTGTGTGTGTGTGTGTGTGTGTGTGTGTGTGTGTGTGTGTGTGTGTGTGTGTGTGTGTGTGTGTGTGTGTACCTGTCGAAGGCGGTCCAAGGCGAGGACGTTCTCGACCGCCAGGACGCTGCGCAGGTATTTCTCGATGGCCACCTCGCTGGCCTCTGATTGGCTGTCGTCCATGCTAGCCGCTAGCCGGGCTAGCATCTCCCTGTCCTCCGGCCCCTGGATCTCCTGCGCAGGGAGAGCACAACACACCCCCCACTTAGGACCACCAAACACGGAGAGGTCGGAGGAGGTCCATCGGTAACCATGGCAAAGGAGGACTGACCCCGGGGATGTTGGACACGACCTCAAAGGTCACGCCGCAGCCGGGGATGGAACTACGCTGGGACACCCTCCGCAGCAGGCTCTTGGCAAAACCCTGGAGAACATCACGCATAGAACGTAGAGAACATGAGGAACGTAGAGAACAAATAGAACGTACAGAACATGAGGAACGTAGAGAACATGAGGAACGTAGAGAACATAAGGAACATACAGAACATGAGGAACGTACAGAACATGAGGAACGTACAGAACATGAGGAACGTAGAGAACATGAGGAACGTAGAGAACATGAGGAACGTACAGAACATGAGGAACGTAGAGAACATGAGGAACGTAGAGAACATGAGGAACGTACAGAACATGAGGAACGTAGAGAACATGAGGAACGTACAGAACATGAGGAACGTACAGAACATGAATGAGGAACGTAGAGAACATGAGGAACGTACAGAACATGAGGAACGTAGAGAACATGAGGAACGTACAGAACATGAGGAACGTAGAGAACATGAGGAACGTACAGAACATGAGGAACGTAGAGAACATGAGGAACGTACAGAACATGAGGAACGTAGAGAACATGAGGAACGTACAGAACATGAGGAACGTAGAGAACATGAGGAACGTACAGAACATGAGGAACATAGAGAACATGAGGAACGTACAGAACAAATAGAATGCATAGAACATGCAGAGCGTATCGAACGTATGAAACATATAGAACGTATAGAACGTAAATAACATATACATCATATAGAATGTATAGAACGTACAAAACGCATAGAACATACATTACAAAGAATGTAAAGAATGTATAGACCGTATAGAACATACATAACAGCGAACGTATAGAACGCACAGAACCTATAGAACATACAGAACATACAGAACGTATAGAACGTATAGAACCTAAAGAACGTATAGAACATACAGAGCATACAGAACGTACAGAAGGTACAGGACCTATAGAACGTATAGAACGTACAGTAAGTACAGGACCCATAGAGCGTACAGTACAGGACCCATAGAACATACAGAGCGTACAGGACCCCTAGCGCGTACGGTACAGAGCGTACAGGACCCCTAGCGCGTACGGTACAGAGCGTACAGGACCCCTAGCGCGGGGCGGCCCACCTGCCGGCCGTTGACGGCCACACACAGCCGTTTGCGCAGCACCAGCCTCATGCGCGCCGGGTGGCTGAGCTGCACCACGGCCCTCAGCGTGAGGAACACCCTCTGGTCCGGGGGCCCCGCCCGGCTCAGCGCCACGCAGTCGTGGACCGTCGAGTCCCAGGACGCCTCCGCCGTCGCCTAGGAGACCGGCGGGGGAGCAGCGTTATGGGATGTCCTCAGATAGACACAGGCTTTATTACTATCTTTATTAGTAGGTTATTATTATCTAACCTATCGACTATTTAACCAACTAACCAACCCACCCACTATCTAACCAACCCACTATCTTACCCATCAACTGTTTAACTAACTAAGCAACCCACTTTTAACCAACCCACTATCTAACCAATTAAACCACCAACTATCTGACTAATCCACCATCTTTCCAGATAACCAACCCACTATCTAACTTATCGACTATCTAACAAACTCTTTAACTAATCAGCAGACTATGTAACGTGACCTGACCAAGCCCCTCCCTCCCCAGCTGACCCCTCCCCCTCCCAGGTGGGCGGGGCCAGCTGACCTGGTCGTCATGGTGCCGGACGACGTGGAGGTCGAAGAAGGCGTCCTCGTCCTCCCCGGAGAGCAGCGCGTCCTGCCCCCCCGCCAGGCTGGGGGACAGGCTGTCCTGGAAGTCATCCGCTGGGGGGGGGGGAGACAGGAAGTTAGGACAGACAGCTTCAGAGACAGACAGGGGTCAGACAGACAGCTAGAGAGACAGACAGGGGACATGCAGACAGCTACAGAGACAGACAGACAGATGGCAGACAACAGGAGGTCAGACAGACAGCTAGAGACAGACAGACAGCTATAGAGACAGACAGGGGACATGCAGACAGCTACAGAGACAGACAGACAGCTAGAGAGACAGACAGACAGACAGGGGACTATAGAGACGGACAGGGGACAGACAGCTAGAGAGACAGACAGACAGCTAGAGAGACAGACAGACAGACAGGGGACTATAGAGACGGACAGGGGACAGACAGCTAGAGAGACAGACAGACAGCTATGAAAGAAAGACAGATGGCAGACAACAGGAGGACAGACAGACAGAGAGCTGGAGAGACAGAGACAGACGGACAGAGGGACGGTGGGGAGGGGGGGGGGGGGGGGGGGGGCATACCACTGAGGTCCAGGAAGAGAACCGGGACGTGGGTCTCCATCCCCGGGACCGGAACCCTGGAACACAAGAGGGTCAGTGTTCAGGGGTCAGGGTGACTGTTAGAGGTCAGAGGTCAGGGTGACTGTTAGAGGTCAGGGGTTAGAGGTCAGGGAGACTGTGTCAGAGGTCAGGGGTCACCTCTGGGCGGGCGCCCCCGGGATGCCGCTGCCCTCGGCGGGGACCAGCACGGCGTTCCTCTCCTCCGTCAGCGTGAGGCGGCCCTCCAGGAGCTGGGCCTCGCGCTCCACGTCCTCCTCACACTTATCTACACACACACACACACACACACACACACACACACACACACACACACACACACACACACACACACACAGAGCGCACACACACACACAGAGCGCACATACAAACACACACAGAGCGCACACACAAACACACACACACAATCACAGAGAGCGCACACACACACACACACAGCACAAACACACACACACGCACACACACAGCGCACACACACACACAAACACAAACACACACAGAGCCGACACACACACACATACACACTCACGCACACAAACACAAGAGCGCACACACACACACACACCACACAGCACACGCACACACACAAACCCACACGTTCTGCTTCAGACAAAAATATCTTTGCAACATGAAAAGGAAATATACAATATCCCTTCATAAGTCCTTATTTTGCGTCTCATTGGTTTGCAGAGTTGATGTTGTTTCCCCAAACCAATGAAGCAGTTCCTCCAATCAGAACCCAGCGTGGTGACACAGTGACATCCCATAATCACCTGGCTTGGAGACCACCTTCTGGAGGTGCTGGTCCAGATACTCCTGTCGCTTAGTAACCGTCGCCAGCCACTGCTCTCGCATCCTCTCCAGATCTATCTCCTGCACACACACACACACACACACACACACACACACACACACACACACACACACACACACACACACACACACACACACACACACACACACACACACACGTAATCTCTCGATTAGGTTACCATAGCAACTGTTGTCAGAAGGTAAACATAATCAAATCATCCTCTCACCTGGTAGCTGTCCATCTCCTCCTCTTCATCCTGAAAGACACAACCACAGCCAATCAGATCACAGCCAAGCAAACAACAGCCAATCAGATCACAGCCAAGCAAACAACAGCCAATCAGATCACAGCCAAGCAAACAACAGCCAAGCAAATAACAGCCAATCAGATCACAGCCAATCAAACCACAGCCGATCAGATCAAAGCCAATCAAACCACAGCCAATCAGATCACAGCCAAACAAACAACAGCCAATCAGATCACAGCCAAGCAAACAACAGCCAATCAGATCACAGCCAATCAGATCACAGCCAATCAAACCACAGCCAATCAAACCACAGGTAATCAAACCACAGCCAATCAAACCACAGCCAATCAAACCACAGCCAATCAAACCACAGCCAATTAAACCACAGCCAATTAGATCACAGCCAATTAGACCACAGCCAATTAGATCACAGCCAATTAGATCACAGCCAATTAGATCACAGCCTGTCCAATGGGAGCTATTGGAACCTGGGGGCTCTGTGTCCTCACCCATTGTGATTGGTTTCCTCTGGGGGGGTGTATCTTGCGGACCTGGACGTCTCCGATGGCGATGGAGAGGATGGAGGCGGCGATGAGGGGCATGGTCCCGGAGTCGGGGACCCCCCGCACTTCCACACACACCCGGCGGGACTGACCCTAAACACACACACACACATTATACACACACATATTATGTATACACATTATAGACACACAAGGCTCGACTGAGCCTAAACACACAAACATTATACACACAAATTATATACACGCTTTACATACATACACACACACACACACACATACGGCGAGACTGAACCTAAACACACATTCACCTTATACACATAGACACCGGCACATTATCTACTTATGGCGCATTTCCACTAGCACGGCTCGGCACGGCTCGGCACGGTTTGGTTGTGTTTCCATTACAACTGGTGCCTCCTCGACGTGGGCGGGGTCGTCATAACACGGCAGCGCGAAACCGCTGTGACGTCATTTACACGGCGCCGAGCAACGTTTCGTTTCGCGTGGTGCCGTCGAGCTCCCTCTGAATCCGTTCTTCGGCAACCAGAGTCAGGAACGTCTGGACCTCCTCCACCGACCAAGGAGTGGATTTTTTCTGAGAAGCCATCTCGTTCCAAGTCAAAAAGCAGTAAAAAAGTGGTGTCTTTGTCTCGCGTCTTGCTTTTATTTACATTCTAGGCGGTCGTCGCGCGGTTATGACGCTTCCAGTGACGACACTCATCGGCCAATCAGTGGAAGGCAGTCGGCTGACGTCACGTTTTAGTAACGCTTCGGCTCGCTTGGAACCGCGGCTGAGGTGATACTAAAAATGTACCCGGTTGCAGGTACTGCGTGCTAGTGGAAACACGCAAATAGCGCGCCGAGCCGAGCCATACTGAGCCGAGCCGTGCTAGTGGAAATGCGCCAATAGACACACACATTATAGCACCCCACCCCCCAGGCCTTGCCCCCACCTGCTGCAGCTGGTAGACCCCCCCTGTGGCCACGTCGCGGGCTGGGAGCACCTCCACCGGGCTGAAGACCCCGGCCTCGCTGAGCTCCATGACCTGGACCCACAGCTGGAGGCGACGGGTCACCTCCATCCACCTGGACACACACACACATAAAACACACACACACACACATAGCGCACACACACACACACACATAGAGCACACACACAAACACACACACACACATAAAGCACACACACATAGAGCACACACACACACACATAGAGCACACACACACACACATAAAGCACACACACACACACATAAAGCACACACACACACACACACACATAAAGCACACACACACACACACACACACACACATAAAGCACACACACACACACACACACACACACAGCACACACACACACACACACACACACACACACAGCACACACACACACACACACACACACACACACACACACACACTTACTTTAATTGACTGTAGAAGAGAAACAGACAGACAGACAGACAGACAGACAGACAGACAGACAGACAGACAGACAGACAGACAGACAGACAGACAGACAGACAGACAGACAGACAGACAGACAGACAGACAGACCTCTCTCTGAGCGAGCGGGTCTTGGCCTGGATGACCTCCAGGTCCCAGAGGGCCAGGTTCCTGCGGTGGTGGAGCAGCTTGTGCCCGTACACCTCGATGGCCACCGCCCCGTCCGCCAGGAACTCCACCAGCTCCTCCGTCACGCTCACCGTCAGCCTCTGAACACACACACACACACACACACACACACACACACACACACACACACACACACACACACACACACACACACACACACACACACACACACACACACACACACACACAGGGCGGAGTTAGACAAAAACGAAGGAGTAACACACATCAGGATGGAGTTATACATACCCACAGACCCCACCACGACTCCGCACCCCTAACCCCCACCCTGACCCCTAACCCCTGACCCCCTGACCCCCCCCGACCCACCTCGGTGCTGTCGAACACCACGGTGCAGTGGGGGTCCTTGGCCCCGGGGGTCCCCTGCAGCTCCAGCTCGGGGGTGATGTAGAGGGGCTGCTCCTGGCCCCAGAAGCGGTACTGGCAGAACACAAAGTTGGACAGGTGGCGGGGCAGCCCAGTGGCCTGCAGGATCCTCACCTGGGGGGGGGGGGGTCAGAGGTCAGCGGGGGGAACTACTCACTTCCTGTCTGACAGGAAGTCAAGTGCTTACATTGGAGGAAGTACAACACTATTATTATTATTATTATTATTAGTGCACTCTCTAGTATCCCGCTGACCTCTCCCGGTGACCTCTGACCCCCCCCTCCCCGGTGAGGGTCAGAGGTCACCAGGAGGTCACATCAATAAAACAATAGACAATAAAACAACGGACTTTGGAGGAGGTGTGATACTGTTGTTGCACGTTCTTCGTGATAAATAGTGAAACTATTACCGTTATAAAAATGTAATCAAAACACATTATTGATGCACCACCCAGACGCCCCCCCTCTCACCACGCAGGTCAGGGTGCGCTCCGGGCCGTCGGAGTCCGCCTGGGGGGAGTCCGTCTGGGGGGGGTCGGGGGGGTCCTCAGAGCCACGACATACCTCCACGTGTAACCGGCCCGACACCTACACACACACACACACACACGCACACACACACAGTACAGAACACACAAACAGTTCAAACAATAAGTACATTGGGCCAGTATCTGGTCGGTACGAGTCTGTCTCTCTGGACCCTGGACTAAGGATCCAGAACCAATCAACTCTGCGAGGGAGAAACCCGGCTCCTATTGGTCCAGGACGTTGTCGTGGCAGCCACAGGACCCAGCCCACACACCTCCCCCTTCTGGTTGATGATGGGTACTGCATAGCCCCGCCCCCCCTTACACACCTCCCCCTTCTGGTTGATGATGGGTACTGCGTACTGCAGCCGCACGTCGTGGAACAGGCAGGACAGGAACACGTTGGCCACGCCCACCAGGCTGTGGTTCTCCTGCTCATCAAAGAACGGGTCCGCCCGCCGGAAGTACGACCGTGTCACCTGGGGCACACACAGGTAAAGGTAAAGGTGAGAAGTGATGTAACTGACCCGTCACACACACACACACACACACACACAGGAAGTGACAACACTGACCCATCACACACACACATACAGGAAGTGACAACACTGACCTGTCACACACACCCACAGGAAGTGACAACACAGACCCGTCACATACACACACACACACACACACACACACACACACACACACACAGGAAGTGACAACACTGACCTGTCACATACACACAGGAAGTGACATCACTGAACCGCCACACACACACACACAGGAAGTGACATCACTGAACCGTCACACACACACACACACAAACACAGGGTGTAACAGGGTGTGCCTGCGGGTGCTAGGTGACGGGGCTCACGCTGGTGTCCTCCTGGCAGTCCTTCCACTCCTGGTACAGGTCCTTCATGTCCAGCAGCCGGTTCTCCATCTTCTCCAGGGACCAGATCAGCTTGCCCCGCCCCTTCCTGCGCACCTGCACCGCCGGCTCCGACAGCACCACGTCTCTCTGGGGGGGGGGGGCGGAGGTTGTTAGGGACTCTCAACATTGAGAGTTGATATCTGCCTTAGGTCCACCCTGGTTCTCTATCTCCCCCCCCCCCCCCCCCCCCGGGTGTTACAGACGGCCGGCCGTTGCCCTGACAACGTGGGGCTCTAAGAGGAGAGGGGACCGTAACCACAGCGACAACCTCTGCCTCCGTGCACTGCACAGGTGCCAGCTAGGGTTCAGACGATGACATCACGGTGCGGACCTGAACTCTGACAGCCTGGGGCAGCTGACCCCTGACCCCTGTGGGCATGGTACCTTGCGGCTGACCCCTGACCCCTCTGGGGGCGATACCTTGTGTCTGACCCCTGACCCCTCTGGGGGCGGTATCTTGAGGCTGACCCCTGACCCTTGACCCTTGACCCCTGACCCCCGGTACCTTGCGGTTGGCGTCCAGGTTGGCGGCGGGGATCTGCAGCGTGACCAGGTACTCGGTCTTCTTGCCGAGCTCCTCGGACAGGAAGCCGGCCTCCTGCACCAGCAGCTGGGTCCGCACGATCTGCTCCCGCAGTCGCAGCAGCCCCCGACTCATCATGGCCTCCCTGGAGACGCACGCACACACACACACGCACACACACACACACACACGCAAGGGCAGGGGCCAACACACAAACAAACACACACACACACAAACCGGGGCAAACACACACACATATAGGACCCCCCACACACGCACACACAAACAAGGGCAGGAGTCAACACACACACACACACACAGCCATGGTTAAACACACACACACACACACACACACACACACACACACACACACACACACACACACACACACACACACACACACACACACACACACACACACACACACACACACACACACACACACACACACTCTAAACCCTGTGGGCGTGGCCACCCGGGTGAATGACGGACAGATCCTAGCTTCGTCCCGAGGTGTACCCTAAGCCCCGCCCCTCACCTGTCCTCGCTCCAGCGCCGCATGCGGGCCAGGGGGGTGCCAGAGGGGCCGGGCTCCAGCAGGGCGCCGGCCCCCTGCGGCGGGAGGTGCTTGCGGAGGTGCTCCAGCTCCTGCTCGTAGAGGAGGCGCTGGCGCTCCAGGGCGCTCCTCTTCTCCTCCTCGTACTGCCGGCCCAGCGCCTGCAGCGCGGCGTGGACCGGGTCTGGGGGAGGGGCCAGGGAGGTCACCACAGCCAATCAGAACCCCCCTACCTCTCTCTCAGATACATGTCAACTGTCTCTCTCTCATATATGTTAACTGTCTCTCTCTCATATATGTTAACTGTCTCTCTCTCTCTCATGAATGTTAACTGCTTCTCTCCTATGTTAACTGTCTCTCTGTCTCTCTCTCTCTCACCGTCCTGTCCCATGGTGTTCATCAGGACCTCCGTCTGGGCAAACTCGTATCCGAAGCTCATGTCGCCCGCCGCGTCGCCCGCCCCCTCCGGCCTATCAGAGCTCAGGTCCGCCTTCATGTTGGCCACGCCCTCTTCCTCCCCCTCCCCCTCAGCCCCAACCTGGGACAGGTTCCTGGGCAGGTTGATCCTGACAGACAGACAGACAGACAGACAGACAGACAGACAGACAGACAGACAGACAGACAGACAGACAGACAGACAGACAGACAGACAGACAGACAGACAGACAGACAGACAGACAGACAGACAGGTTAGGGACGTCCTCCAGCTGAGGGAACAGCATCTCATCATCATGCCAACCTGCCACTACGGTAACCCTGGTTACGGAGGAGGTGACAGGAAGGCCGAACCCGACGGGACCCCCCGGGACCCCCGGTTCAACCCGGGGTGTGATGTCATAGATTGACCCCTGAACCCCACCTGAAGAAGTGGTTGTTGCCCCAGAGGATGCGGTCGCCATGATGAAGCTGGAGGGGGGCGGAGAGGACCGCTCCATTCACACACGTCCTGCCGGAGCAAGGAGACAGGAAGAGGTCAGGGGTGAGAGGTCAGAGGTCAGGGGTCAGGTGTGAGAGGTCAGGGGTCAGGTGTGAGAGGTCAGGGGTCAGGAGTGAGAGGTCAGGGGTCAGGTGTGACTTGTCAGGGCTGAGAGGTCAGAGGTCAGCCAGTGTGTGAGAGGTCAGAGGTCAGCTAGCCTGTGTGGTCGGTTTGGGGGGGTACCCTGCGTTGCGGTGGAGGGGGGGGCAGTCTGGGGGGGGGTACTTTGCGTTGCGGTGGGGGTTCTAGGGGGGGTACCGTGCGTTGCGGTGGGGGGTCAGCACCACCCCGCTCTGGGCCGTGATGTCGATGACGCAGTGCGCCGCCTGGATGGCCATCCCACACAGCTGGATGTCCTGGGAGTCCGCCGAGCCCACCCGGGTGTGCTCCTGGACGGGGGAGACAGTGGGGGAGACAGGGGAGACGAGGGACAGAGAGAGATGCTCAGACAGGGGCGTATCTTTAAGTACAGGGGGACCCCAACACTAGAATCCTGGGGTGAGGCTGAACCCCCAGCCCAGAGGTGCTTCCTCATGAACATGGGCGTGTGTACGTGTGTACCTTGAGGGAGGGGACCAGTTGGGGGCGGGGTCTGAGGGCGTACCTTGAGGTAGTAGACCAGCAGCTCGTTGAGGGCGGGGTCAGCGTTGAGGTTGACCAGGAAGCAGCGGTCCTCCACCACGCGGATCCCGGAGGACTGCAGCGAGATGCCCAGGCTCTCCAGCTGCCTCTGGCGCTCCTGAGGACACAGACGCTGAGCTCAGCCACCGGGGGGCGCAGCCACAAGGGGGACCCCACACACTACATAACAGATGATAAAGGGGTGTGTGTGTGTGTGTGTGTGTGTGTGTGGTGTGTGTGTGTTGTGTGCTATGGTGTGTGGTGTGTCAGTGTCGTGTGTGGTGTTGTGTGTGTGTGTGTGTGTTGTGTGTGTCGATGTGTGGTGTCTGATGTGTGTGTGTGTTGTGTTTGTCGTAGTATCAAACCAATGTGTTGTGTTTCGCGAGGACGTATGCAAGTCATATGCACAGGCGACGGCCTCAGTCTTGGTCAGCTTGTCCTCCCAGGTGACGGTCATCTCCTGGATCAGCTTCTCCGACTCCTCGAGACGGTCCTTCAGCTCCGGAGCCTTCAGGGACTGGAACCCATGACGTTATGTTTAAATCAGGGACTGAAACCCATGACCTCACGTTTAAATCAGGGAGTGGAACCCATGACCTCACGTTTAAATCAGGGAGTGGAACCCATGACGTCACGTTAAAATCAGGGAGTGGAACCCATGACGTCATGTTTAAATCAGGGACTGGAACCCATGACGTCATGTTTAAATCAGGGACTGGAACCCATGACCTCACGTTTAAATCAGGGACTGGAACCCATGACCTCACATTTAAATCAGGGACTGGAACCGATGACGTTACGTTTAAATCAGGGACTGGAACCCATGACCTCACATTTAA
>OLKM01000550.1:58667-83667 GCA_900291075.1 Melanogrammus aeglefinus | reverse complement strand
TTCTCCGAAGATGAGATTTGGACTGAAAGTTTAGAGTCAACGGAGCAGCTGGAGACGGAAGGTCACACTGTTATACCATACAGCAGGAGGCTAACAGAGCAGGAGGCTAACAGCGCAGGAGGCTAACAGCGCAGGAGGCTAACAGAGTAATAGGCTAACAGAGTAAGAGGCTAACAGAGTAGGAGGCTAACAGAGTAAGAGGCTAACAGCGCAGGAGGCTAAAAGAGTAGGAAGCTAAAACAGCAGGAGGCTAACAGCGCAGGAGGATCACAGAGGCTAGCAGAGCAGGAGGCTAACAGAGCAGGAGGACTAACAGCTCAAGAAGCTAACAGAGCAGGAGGCTAACAGAGCAGGAGGCTAACAGCGCAGGAGGCTAACAGCGCAGGAGGCTAACAGCGCAGGAGGCTAACAGAGCAGGAGGCTAACAGAGCAGGAGGCTAACAGAGCAGGAGGCTAACAGAGCAGGAGGCTAACAGAGCAGGAGGCTAACAGCGCAGGAGGCTAACAGCGCAGGAGGCTAACAGCGCAGGAGGCTAACAGCGCAGGAGGCTAACAGCGCAGGAGGCTAACAGCGCAGGAGGCTAACAGCGCAGGAGGCTAACAGCGCAGGAGGCTAACAGCGCAGGAGGTTAACAGTGCAGGAGGCTAACATGCTCTTGCAACAGGCTGCTTCCTCACTTAAGGTCGCTCTATGTGAAACATTGAGAACACACGAACAGGCCCTGACAGGAGCCATGTGACCCAAACACATGTTCTCTGGACCAATCAGAGGAATCAAAACCCGGACAAACACCCCACAGCTCCCCCAATCAGAGGGAGCCACGGCCGGTGTGTCTGAGCCCGGTTCAGCCTGTGTTTGCCCGGCGTGTTTGAACAGCTCCACTCTGACTTTATGGGAGATGTTCGAGTTGATCCTGAACAACACATACGACAGAGGAGGGAGGGAGGGAGGGAGGGTGTCACATGACTCAGTGGGAGCACGCCTGCATACCTGAGGTGCCACGCCCCTGCCTGGGCCTACTAACACGCTGCCCAGGTGCATGCTGGGTACCAGCCTCCCTCGTGCCAGGAGAAACTCACGTTCCTGACACTGCAGAGCACTGGCGTGCACACAGCTAGCACCAAGCTAGCACCGAGCTAGCCCTGAGCTAGCACCGAGCTAACATAGAGCTAGCACAGAGCCAGCACCAAGCTAACAGCGCTAGCACCGAGATACTACCGAGTTAGCCCCGAGCTAGCACTAAACCCTGCTGGGCTAACGCTAGGCTGATGCTCTGGGAGGTTCAGCTAGTGGGAGGTTCCAGGTTAAAGCTCCTCTCGGCTGAAGCAGCAGATAGAGGAGCTCTCTCTGGTCCTCAGACGGGAGAGTGAATGTAGGATCCTGTAGGACCTGTTCAGGCCCACGAGGCAGTGGAGCGTGTCTGGACACACACACACACACACACACACACACACACACACACACACACACACACCACACACACACCACCACCCACACACAACACACACACACACACACACACACACACCACACACACACACACTTAAAGGGGAATCTGAAATATTTGACTTTCCTTAGAACACAGACAATTCATTTGTCCCCCCCTCCTCCCTCCCCCCCTCCCCTCCCCTCCTCCCTCCCCCATGCAGGTGAATGGGGTGTGTGTGTTGAGGGGAGATAGGGGTGAGGAGGAGGGGGACACAGCTCTGAGCCCTCACTACGACATGTCTGAACATCAGGGCTCATGACTCCTCATCACCACACCCAGAGACCTATCACTTATCACTCGCCCTGATTCAAACAGACCTACAGGGAATCCCATACACCTGGTTATGGAGCAGGTAGGGGTTAGACAGTACAGAGACAGGTCGTTAAGGAGCAGGTAGGGGTTAGACAGTACAGAGACAGGTCTTTAAGGAGCAGGTAGGGGTTAGACAGTACAGAGACAGGTCATTAAGGAGCAGGTAGGGGTTAGACAGTACAGAGAGCAGGTCATTAAGGAGCAGGTAGGGGTTAGACAGTACAGAGACAGGTCATTAAGGAGCAGGTAGGGGTTAGACAGTACAGAGACAGGTCATTAAGGAGCAGGTAGGGGTTAGACAGTACAGAGACAGGTCATTAAGGAGCAGGTAGGGGTTAGACAGTACAGAGACAGGTCATTAAGGAGCAGGTAGGGGTTAGACAGTAGACTCCATGAGGTCTAGCTGCTCCTCTGACTCTAGAAACGGGTCGGCCAGCCCTCGGCTCGGCCAGGGAACGGAGGCTAAGAGAAGTCTTTGTTTAGGGAACGGAAAACTAGTGGAGGAGCAGGACAGACACTCCCTCTGTTCAGAGAGGGGGAGGGAGGAGGGGGAGGAGGGGGGAGAGGAGGAGGAGTTAAGGTGGGAGAGGAGAAGGAGGATGAGGAGAAGGAGGAGGAGGGAGAGGAGGAGGAGGAGGTAAGGAGCGAGGAAGAGGAGAGGGGGAGGGGAGGAGGTAAGGAGGGAGAGGAGGAGGGTAGGGTGGAGGGAGGGTGGAGGTAGGAGCTAGGGTGGAGGTAGGCCCGTACCTGGGGTCGTCCTTGCTGAGGTTGAGGTTGGCTGGGTGAAGCAGTGTCTGGTTTCCATTCATCTCCACCACACACTTAGTCTTCATCTCCCTCTCTGCTCACAGACAGACAGACAGACAGACAGACAGACAGACAGACAGACAGACAGACAGACAGACAGACAGACAGACAGACAGACAGACAGACAGACAGACAGACAGACAGACAGACAGACAGACAGACAGACAGACAGACAGACAGACAGACAGACAGACAGACAGACAGACAGACAGACAGACAGACAGAGTGAGACAAACAGCCAAGGATATCTGGAGGTAGACTGCTCCTCTCCAGGAAATTCACATAAAAAGTGAGTGAGTGAGTGAGTGAGTGAGTGAGTGAGTGAGTGAGTGAGTGAGTGAGTGAGTGAGTGAGTGAGTGAGTGAGTGAGTGAGTGAGTGAGTGAGTGAGTGAGTTAGGGAGTTAGGGAGTTAGGGAGTTAGGGAGTTAGGGAGTGAGTCTGACTCATCGTTTTGCTAGGATAAACATCCCTGAGAAGTTAAGTTCAAAGGTCTCTCCACATTCCTCTTCCTTCTAGAACCAGGAAGTGCACAGGAAGCAGTCCTCGCCACGACTAATCTGTTATTCTAACCTCCTCTCTCCCGGTTGTGTCGTCTCCGTTGTTAAGCTCTGTGTGTTATTGTTCAGCTCTGTGTGTTGTTGTTAAGCTCTGTGTGTTGTTGTTAAGCTCTGTGTGTTGTTGTTCAGCTCTGTGTGTTGTTGTTCAGCTCTGTGTGTTGTTGTTCAGCTCTGTGTGTTGTTGTTCAGCTCTGTGTGTTGTTCAGCTCTGTGTGTTGTTGTTAAGCTCTGTGTGTTGTTGTTCAGCTCTGTGTGTTGTTGTTCAACACTGTGTGTTGTTGTTAAGCTCTGTGTGTTGTTGTTAAGCTCTGTGTGTTGTTGTGAAGCTCTGTGTGTTGTTGTTCAGCTCTGTGTGTTGTTGTTAAGCTCTGTGTGTTGTTGTTCAGCTCTGTGTGTTGTTGTTAAGCTCTGTGTGTTGTTGTTCAGCTCTGTGTGTTGTTGTTCAGCTCTGTGTGTTGTTGTTAAGCTCTGTGTGTTGTTGTTCAGCTCTGTGTGTTGTTGTTAAGCTCTGTGAGTTGTTGTGAAGCTCTGTGTGTTGTTGTTAAGCTCTGTGAGTTGTTGTGAAGCTCTGTGTGTTGTTGTTAAGCTCTGTGTGTGCATTGTTGCCCGCAGGTTATTCTATCTATAAAGTTGTATTGATTGACAGACTGTAGGCCTCATCCCGGTCACGCCCTTACAGGGCTGCGGTTCCATCCCATAATACACCCTCAGACCGCTGAGGACAACAGCCGCCTACCACAGCATCTCGTTACCATGGACACGTGTTTACATTGTGTCAGTGTGCGGCTTTCTGTCCCGCTTGTGACAGGAAATGATGTCACACCCCATCCCTACCGCTCCCACTCAACTGTCACCACGCCGATCAGTCAGTCAGTCAGTCAGTCAGTCAGTCAGTCAGTCAGTCAGTCAGTGAGTGAGTAGTGTGTGCCCGTCCCGGTCGGTGACTCACCTCTCCTGTTCATTGGCCGAAGGCGGACCGCCACCTTCACGTTTGCGTGGTTCAGCTCCTCCATGACCTGAACACACACCAGTAAAACACACACCAGTAAAACACAACACTATAACAAAACACTAACACACCAGTATAACACAACACTATAACACACAGTGATTATATATATATATATATATATATATATATATATATATATATATATATATATATATATATATATATATAGGTTAAGTTTGTGAACACGGAACTTCCTCGTCAGGAGTGCATCGTCCCCACTGGTCCGGCGGGTCATTAATTAATCAGATACGGGACGTCCCGTGCAGGGACATCGTGCCCGGTTACATGTTACCGCTGGCATGTTGTTGACGTGTGTTTCTTATGTGCGTGTTTCTGTTGTGTGTGTTTCTGATGTGTTTGTGTGTTTCTTATGTGCGTGTTTCTGTTGTGTGTGTTTCTGATGTGTTTGTGTGTTAGTGCACGGCTCTGACCGGGGAGGGAAGTACGCAGCCCGTGTCCCACTCTCCCGTACCTCGCAGGGCGTCCTATCGCAGACACCTTCACTCCACCTCGGCTCTGCGGAGCACACACACCAAACAACGTACTAAAACAAACTAACACAAACCATCGCTGGCAGTGTCTCCGACGCGTCGAGGGGAACGGACAGCGAGGCGCTGAACACAGGTCGGTGTGAAGTGTAAAGACTTACGAATGACGGCCGCTCGCTTCCACCTGTTGAGTTTCCTGATCGGAGCTCGGAGCGGATTTGCTGCCGTCGGGTTTAGGGGCTGCAAGACGGCAGATCTCCACCCAGAGGGGGCGCTGCAGCCTCACTCTGATCCGCATGGGCTGGAGATCTAGAGAGTTACTGATCTAGGAAGTTGTAGATCTATTAATTATAGATATATGAAGTTGCAGATCTATGAGGTGGAAGATCTATGAAGTTGTCGATTTATTAATTATAGATCTATGAAGTTGTAAATCTATGATTTTTTTAATCTGTTAGTTGTAGATCTATTAATGATAGATCTAGGAAGTTGTAGATCTATGAAGTTTTAGATCTATTAATGATAAATTTATGAAGTTATGCATCTAATAATTTTAGATCTATGAAGTTGTAGATCTATTTAATAAATATATATATATATATATATATATATATATATATATATATATATATATATATATATATTATATATATATTATATTATATATATATATATATATAGTTGTAGATCTATGAAGTTGTGGATCTATGAGGTTGAAGATCTCTGAAGTTACAGACCTAAGAAGTTGTGTATCTATGAAGTTGTAGATCTATGAGATTGTAGATCTATAAACTTGTATATATGTTAATCATAGATCAGGATGTAGATCTATGCTCTAAACTCGCAGTTTAAAATCATTGCATAAGGCAAACAATTCATGAACGTTTCTTGTTTTAAACATGAACTATGCTAAATGAGGTTTCACATGTTTTAAAATGATGAAACAAGAAGAATTTATTATTTTTATTTTACATGTTGGTCATTCGATTTTTAACCAGCACGTTTAAGTCTTCTAAAAAAAAAAGCAATTAGTTTAAATGTTCTGCGTTTGAAAACTCAATAATAAGTGGAAAGTGAAATATAAAGTATAAACTTGTCGAGTTTTCTGTGATCCGTTTTACGACAGCTGCTCTCACCGTACGGCTCAGCGTGTGTGTTCGTGTTGTGTTGATATTGTTCGTGTTGTTGGTCCTCATCACGCTCTTTTACACACATTACACCTCCTTAAACCAGACGACCTCATCGGACTACGACATGGGGAAGCCGAAGAAGAAGAGTGAGTCTATGACATATCTCTCTATCCGGAGCAATGTCCGGTTATTAACTGTGTGGCTGTAGCTTGTTGCTAATGCTAACTCCATTCGAACAAGTCAACATGAATCCTAACCCTCATAACATACCGGTTATGTTAACATGAATCCTAACCGTAACTCTTCATAACCAACATGCTATGTTAACATGAATCCTAACCTTAACCCTTCATATCCCACCTGTTATGTTACCATGAATCATAACATTAACCCTAACCCTTCATAACCTACCTGTTGTGTTAACATGAATCCCAACCTCCTTATCCCTTCATAACCGACCTGTTATGTTAACATGAATCCCAACCCTTCATCTTCTCATGTCTTAATGACCCGAATAGTTCATGGTTACTGGGGTCCCTCCTTTCAGTCTAAATATGATGAATAATGATGGGTCCCTCTCTTATCTAACTCCTAAACTAACCATCTCTAACCCAACACCTAAACTAACCATCTCTAACCCAACACCTGAATGCAATCATCTGTAACCTAATACTTATATATTAGGGTTCTGTCATTACCATAATACCTGAATGACGCGTTCTAACATTACCGTAATACCTGAATGATGCGTTCTTCTAACATTACCGTAATACCGGAATGGTGCGTTCTAACATTACCGTAATACCGGAATGGTGCGTTCTAACATTACCGTAATACCTGAATGGTGCGTTGTAACATTACCGTAATACCTGAATGATGCATTCAATCATTACCGTAATACCTAAATGGTGCGTTCTAACATTACCGTAATACCTGAATGATGCGTTCTAACATTACCGTAATACCTGAATGGTGCTTTCTAACATTACCGTAATACCTGAATGGTGCGTTCTAACATTACCGTAATACCTGAATGGTGCGTTCTAACATTACCGTAATACCTATATGGTGCTTTCTGCAGCTGACCTGAGCCGAGCTGAGCTGATGATGATGACGGTGGCCGATGTCATCCAGCAGCTGGTGGAGGCCCACGAGGAGGGGCGGGACATCAACCTCAACAAGTAAGAGTCCCCCTGGTAACCATGGTTACCTTCATAACTCACCACCTCCCCCCCCTTACCCAGAGAAGATGGGGGAGTATGAATCTGGTACACCTGGAGGTCGTGGGCTCATCGTGCCTCCCCCGTCTCCTCCCCCGTCTTCCCCCGTCTCCCCAGGGTGAAGACGAAGACGTCGGCTAAGTACGGCCTGTCCTCCCAGCCCCGGCTGGTGGACATCATCGCCGCGGTGCCGCCGCAGTACAGACGGGCCCTGGTGCCCAAACTGAAGGCCAAGCCCATCCGCACCGCCAGCGGGGTGAGTAAAGACCCCCCCCCCCCCCCAACACCCCTAGTGTGTGTGTGTGTGTGTGTGTGTGTGTGTGTGTGTGTGTGTGTGTGTGTGTGTGTGTGTGTGTGTGTGTGTGTGTGTAACGTTGTCCTCTGCTTCCAGATCGCGGTGGTGGCTGTGATGTGTAAGCCTCATCGCTGTCCTCACATCAGCTTCACGGGGAACATCTGTGTGTGCGTGAGCTCAACCACGCATCCTCACAGCCGCTGCATGCGCACACGACGTACAAGCCTTTTAAGTGCTCATCACCTTCAGCTTAACGTAATGTGCATGCTTCCATGCACTCCCTAATTAATGAAATGTCCAGTGAAACACACCAGAGCTACGGCAGAGAGGCAGAGACAGGACTAACCTGGTCCATCCATAATCTGATTTATTGATCTGTATGTAATCAATGAAATGATATAACGGAGATACAGACAGGTGACTGTATACACTATATTTAACATCTACTATATATAAACACAATACTAGTATTGATGTCGCTACTATATTTATGTTGATTATTTATTAACATCTACTTTATTGATGTAGGTACTATACATCTGCTATGTTCATAATTAATATTAAGTACTGTATTCTGCTTGTGGTTTGTCAGTTATTGCCCCGGCGGTCCAGACTCAGACTTTGAGTATTCAACCCAGTCCTACACGGGATATGAGGTCAGTTCACAACCCTGACCCTGTATCAGCTAACCCTCGGTACAATGAACCCTATCACCTAACCCTGACCCTGTATCAGCTAACCCTCGGTACAATGAACCCTATCACCTAACCCTGACCTCTCTCTCTGTCTGTCTGTCTGTCTGTCTGTCTGTCTGTCTGTCTGTCTGTCTGTCTGTCTGTCTGTCTGTCTGTCTGTCTGTCTCTCTCTCTCTCTCTCTCTCTCTCTCTCTTCTCTCTCTGATCTCTCTCTCTCCCTCTGATCTCTCTCTCTCTCTCTGATCTCTCTCTCTCTGATCTCTCTTTCTGATCTCTGTCTCTCTCTCTGATCTCTCTCTCTCTCTCTCTGATCTCTCCCTCTGATCTCTCTCTCTCTCTCCTTCTGTCTCTCTCTCTGATCTCTCTCTCTCCCTCTGATCTCTCTCTGATCTCTCTCTCTCTCTCTGATCTCTCCCTCTGATCTCTCTCTCCCTCTCCCTCTGTCTCTCCCTCTGATCTCTCTCTCTCTCTCTCTCTCTGATCTCTCCCTCTGATCTCTCCCTCTCTCTCCCTCTGATCTCTCTCTCAGCCTACCTCCATGAGGGCGATCCGGGCGCGCTATGACCCGTTCCTTCAGACCCGACACCGCGTGGAGCAGGTGAGAGAGATAAGAGGTTGATTGATGTGCTGATGTGTGGATGTGTTGATTGATGTTTTGATTAGTTAATTGACGTGTTGATTGGCAAATTTATAGACTGCTCGGTGAATGATGTGCTAATTTTTTTGTTGATTTGTTCATTTATTTCCTGATTGATTATGCTGATTGGGTGGTGTGTTTATATTTATGTGTTGATTGGTTAATTGGTTGTTGATTGGTTGTTGATTGATTGGTTGTTGATTGGTTGTTGATTGGTTAATTGGTTGTTGATTGGTGTGTTGATTGGTTAATTGGTGGTTGATTGGTGTGTTGCTTGGGTGGGCTGCAGCTGAAGCAGCTCGGCCACAGCGTGGACAAGGTGGAGTTCATCGTGATGGGCGGGACCTTCATGGCGCTGGGGGAGGAGTACAGAGACTACTTCATCAGGAACCTCCACGATGCCCTGTCGGGACACACCTCCAACAGTGTGGCCGAGGCTGTCAGGTGACCGCTGCTAGGCCTCTGATTGGTCATCGTCAACCTCACCTGCTGGGCAATAATAACAGGACGTTGTCTAGAGCTCATAAGTCCCGCCCCCCCCCGGTAGAGCCCACGGGACCCCTGAGCTCGAAAAATATGAGTGGGTTTCAACTGAGAGAAAGTCATTATTTTCTCGTCCCAGTCTTTATATGCCCCGGATTACGCATATGTCAGTTTGACCGTTTATTGTGCAATTGTTCAGTTAAGGGCTGTGAGATGAGAGAGACTACACGTCTCGTATGTGAGGTCAAGCTCCGGGCGACTGGCGTGGACAAGACCGACCATCTCCCCATCGGCATAACTGAAACTCTCCACGTGCCCCGACTTATAATGGTTTACACCTCCTTCAATGCTTTTATCCTCCGCTTGTAAACGAGCGGTGAAGTGGAGCAGAGAGACCGTCATGTCTGTACCGGAGTGGGGGTGACGTATGTCGTCGGCGTCCAGAGCAGCGAGGGGCTGCAGTTCACCAAGCGGCCTCGCACAAAACATGATCAAACTTCCCTGCAATTTTTTTTGTTTTCTTTGCATGAAAAGTTATAATTTAAATCCACAAACAACACTTGTGTAATCCAGGGCATATAAAGACTGGGACCAGAAGATAATGACCCTCTCTCAGTTAAAACCCACTCATATTTAACAATCTCAGAGGTCCCGTGGGCTCTACCGGGGGGGGCGGGACTTACGAGCTCTATCGGTGAAGTACTGGTTATCAATAACATGAAGTACTGGTTATCAATAACATGACGTACTGGTTATCAATAACATGAAGTACTGGTTATCAATAACATGAAGTACTGGTTATCATTGACATGACGTACTGGTTATCTTATCAATAACATGACGTATTGGTTATCAATATCATGAAGTATTGGTTATCAATAACATGACGTATTAGTTATCAATAACATGACGTATTGGTTATCGTTAACATGACGTATTGGTTATCAATAACATCAGTTATATAAGAAGAGGTTCCTTCATCTCAGTCGGTTCTGATCACCTCCTGGTCAGCCAATCAGTGAACAGACCAGTGGTGTCAGCTCATGAGGTCAGCCCTGTCACAGCGCCCTGAACCACACGGTGACCAGCAGATCAACCTCTGAAGAACCGGTGGAACCGCCCCAACCCAGACACACACGCACGCACACAGACGCACGCACACAGACGCACACGCACAGACGCACACAGACACACGCACACACTCACATTACCATTCACAGTTCTGGTGTCGGCCATCAGATGGCAGTGTGTTACAGCTGGGGAAGTGGAGCGTTCTGCCCTGGAGAACAGGGTGTGTGTGTGTGTGTGTGTTTGAGACGTGTCTCCGCCCACTGGCGAGATCACCTTCAGCCAATCAGACATCATTCTCCCCCAAACCGCCAGCCCCCCGACCTGTGAACACACACACACACACACACACACACACACACACACACACACACACACACACACACACACACACACACACACACACACACACACACACACACACACACACACACACACACACACACACACACACACACACACACACCTCTCCTGGTATCAGTGTGTAGATATTACAGCCTGAGGCTTCCTTCCCTGATGGGACCGTTTGACCAGAACCACATGTCTGTTTGTGTGTCTGTATACCTGTGTGTGTGTGTGTGTGTGTGTCTGTATACCTGTGTGTGTGTCTGGTGTCTGTATACCTGTGTGTGTGTGTGTGTGTGTGTGTGTCGCGTCTGGTGTCTGTATGCCTGTGTGTGTGTGTGTGTGTGTGTGTGTGTGTCTGTATACCTGTGTGTGTGTCTGGTGCCTGTATAGCTGTGTGTGTGTGTCTGGTGACTATATACCTGTGTGTGTGTGTGTGTGTGTGTGTGTGTGTGTGTGTGTGTGTGTGTGTTGTGTGTGTGTGTGTGTGTGTGTGTGTGTGTGTGTGTGTCTCTCTCTAAGAGTTGTGCGGCCCCTCAGTCCTTCTCAGTGTCTAATCACCTGTGATAATAGAGTTCTTATCGATTCATTAGCTGCCATCTGATTAAGACGAGCGTGTAATTGGTGTACATCAGACACCAGGGCTCCCTACCCAGCATGCCGCGGGGCGGGGCCGCTGCCCCCGGAGCAGCTGGACCTTCGGTATGGGGGCGCAGACCTCTCTATTGTTTTAATAATTTCCATCGGGGCTCAGACCAATGTGACGGGCGCTTCAGGCTTCAGCGGGCGCCCGCGACAAATGGCTTTCTGCCGCCGGCCGCGGCAGCCGAGCGCTCTGATTGGCTGGTGGGGCGCCGGCTTGGACTGCAGAGTTAGCGGGGGTGATTGTGTGTCCTCGTGCGTAATGAGCGCTGGCGCTCGCAGCTGGGCCGGCCACTCTCCGCCAAACTGACATCTGGGGGGCGCCAGGGAGATGAGGTCCTCCTTACACTCAGGACCACGTGGCGCCACGCAGGGGCGCAGAGTGGGCGAGGGTTCAAACCACTCCCTGTAGCCACCCAGGGGCTCTCTAGTTAGCGTGGTAGTAGCTAGTTAGCGTGGTAGTAGTTAGTTAGCGTGGTAGTAGTTAGTTAGCGTGGTAGTAGTTAGTTAGCGTGGTAGTAGTTAGTTAGTGCAACAGGGGTTGGTCTATCGGTACTAGGAGTTAGTGTGGTATTAATAGTAGTAGTTAGTTAGTGCAGCAGTAGTTGGTCTATCGTTACTAATAGTTAGTGTGGTAGTGGTAGTAGTAGTCTATCACTAGTAGTTAGTTAGTTAGTGTAGTAGTAGTTAGTCTATTACCCCTTTTCCACCGTCAACTCACCTCGACTTGGCCCTTCTTCTCTGGTGTTTCGATCACCAAAAGGAGGTACCCGGTACCTGGTGCTTTTTTAGTCTCACCTCCGTCGAGGTTCGCCACTGGACGAATAATGATGAGCGCGACGTCCGAGCCTGACGCCCGCCACCTGGCCTCTTTAAACACGAGCACCAGCGATCGGACATAACAGTGACAGCTTATTGAACACGGCAGGACCAGCGCGCAAGAACACACCGCTGGCCGTGACAGAGCTGGAGACGCCCCCGTCTGTTTATGTGTCGCCTCGTCGCGTTTGCGTCGCAGTTTTGGGAGCATGTTTGCTAGGACGACCCGGGACCCGCCCACGTTGAAGAGGTACTTCCTAGATGGAAACACAACGTTCCTGGAACCGAAACCAAGTCGTGCCACGCTAAGTCGTGGAGAGTCGAGCTGGCGCCGTCTGTGGAGAAGGGGCACATTAGTAGTAGTTAGTGTAAGTACTAGTAGTTAGTGTAGCATTAGCAGTCAGTCCATCAGTTCTTGTGATTAGTTCAGTCATACGAGTTCTGTGTTGGTAGCACTCGGTGTGAAGCACTTGTACTGCGTTAAGTGTGTAGTACTGAGTGTTTAGCGTGTGTTCCTGCAGGTACTCTGAGGTGAGCAGCACTAAGTGCGTGGGCGTCACCATCGAGACGCGTCCCGACTACTGCCTGAAGCGCCACCTCAGCGACATGCTGAGCTACGGCTGCACCCGTCTGGAGGTGGGGGTCCAGAGCGTGTACGAGGACGTGGCCCGCGACACCAACAGGTACCACAGCGGGGCCCCAGGGGGGCCGTTCTCTGGTACCGTGGAGAACCACTCAGCCTCCCTGACTCCACAAACAGATCCCCCCCCTCCCCCCCCCTCCCGCGTACATGATGGAGACAGACCCCACTTGGTGGTCTCAAGGGGATCGATGGTGAAATAGCTCATAATGGTGTTTGTCTCTCTCTGTGTGTGTGTGAGCGACTCATGCGCTCGCTCTCTCCCTCTTTCACTGTGTGTATGTGTGTGTGTGTCCCTGTGTGTGTGACTCTTGCTCTCGCTCTCTCCCTCTCTCTGTGTGTGTGTGTCTCTCTCTCTCTCTCTCTCTCTCTGCCTCTGTTGTGTGTGTGTGTGTGTGTGTGTGTGTGTGTGTGTGTGTGTGTGTGTGTGTGTGTGTGTGTGTGTGTGTGTGTGTGTGTGTAGGGGCCACACGGTGCGGGCGGTGTGTGAGTCGTTCCACCAGGCGAAGGACGCGGGCTTCAAGGTGGTCTCCCACATGATGCCCGACCTGCCCAACGTGGGCATGGAGCGCGACGTGGAGCAGTTCATCGTACGGCCCCCCCACTACCCCACCCTCCGCTGCTCCGTCACACACCTCCGTCCACCTCACCCCTCCATCACTAACCCTCTCCCCTCCATCATGAACCCTCATCCTCTCACCTAACACTCATGAACCCTGAGCAACCCAAGTCCAGGATCAATACTGTGTGTGGGTGTGTGTGTGTGTGTGGGTGTGTGTGTGTGTGTGTGGGTGGGTGGGTGTGCGGCCAGTGCTTCAGAGTCAGAGGGTTAACAAACTTTAAATTGGATCTATTCAGGGTATGTTTGTGTGTGTGTGTGTCTGTGTCTGTGTGTGTGTCTGTGTGTGTCTGTGTGTGTTTCCTTGGTCCTGAGTCACCAATAGGAAATGGAATGTCTTTGTCACTGAAGCATTGTGGGTAAACTTCAGTGTTCTAAAGTAATAACTACTAGTGCTCACTATTCAGGAGTTGTGTGTGTGTGTGTGTGTGTGGGTGTGTATCCATGAGGTCCTAAAACATCCTCCCTCGCCCACTTATCGGAGCAGATCAGTAGAACAAACTCTTTCTCTCTGTCTCTCTCTGTCTCTCTCTCTCTCTCTCGCCTCCGCCTCTAATCCTACATCACAATCACACTGGGTCTAGAGACCAGCCTGTATCTCTGCAGACCTGTCTCTCTCTCTGTCTCTCTGTCTCTCTCTCTCTCGCTGCTGAACTCATTGATTTGTGTTTTAATTGTTTTGTAAATCTGTCTGATTGGCATTCTGATAGAATGTGTAAACACACACACACACATACACACACACACACATACACACACAAACACACACACACACTAGGCTGTGTGTGTGGCGTCGGGGCTGATAAAGGATGTTATTCTCTGTCTTATCTCCCCCTCACAGCCTCTGAACACAAACCAGCTCCTCTCTGCTCCACGCACCAGCACACAATAAACTACAACTACCAGCACACAATAAACTACAACTACCAGCACACAATAAACTACAACTACCAGCACACAATAAACTACAACTACCAGCACACAATAAACTACAACTAACCACCACACAATAAACTACAACTAACCACCACACAATAAACTACAACTACCAGCACACAATAAACTACAACTACCAGCACACAATAAACTACAACTACCAGCACACAATAAACTACAACGACCAGCACACAATAAACTACAACGACCAGCACACAATAAAGTACAACTACCAGCACACAATAAAGTACAACTACCAGCACACAATAAAGTACAACTACCAGCACAAAATAAACTACAACTACCAGCACACAATAAACTACAACTACCAGCACACAATAAACTACAACTAACCACCACACAATAAACTACAACTAACCACCACACAATAAACTACAACTACCAGCACACAATAAACTACAACTACCAGCACACAATAAACTACAACTAACCACCACACAATAAACTACAACTAACCACCACAACTACTCTCTACGACCAACACAACCTACCAACACAACTAACTCCTCTTACTATAACTAACCAACTCCTCAGTACACTTAACCCTAACCCAACCCACTAACCAGTCCCTTGGTGGTTCTGTGGTTCTGTGTGTGCTCAGTCCACTCTGTGGTTCTATTGTTCTGTGTGTTCAGTCTACTGTGTGGTTCTCTGTGTGTTCAGTCTACTGTGTGGTTCTCTGTGTGTTCAGTCTACTGTGTGGTTCTCTGTGTGTTCAGTCCACTGTGTGGTTCTCTGTGTGTTCAGTCCACTGTGTGGTTCTCTGTGTGTTCAGTCCACTGTGTGGTTCTCTGTGTGTTCAGTTTACCGTGTGGTTCCGTGTGTGTTTAGTCCACCGTGTGGTTCTGCGTTCCCCAGGAGTTCTTTGAGAACCCGGCATTCCGCCCCGACGGGCTGAAGCTGTACCCCACGCTGGTGATCCGCGGGACGGGTCTGTACGAGCTGTGGAAGACGGGCCGCTACAAGTCGTACTCCCCCAGCGCGCTGGTGGACCTGGTGGCCCGCGTGCTGGCCTTGGTGCCCCCCTGGACCCGCGTCTACCGCGTACAGAGGTCAGGACTACGTTACCCAGCAGCCACCTGGGGTGGTGTCTGACGCTGTTATGAAGAGGCTGCGTCTGCACCGGCTTATTTAAGATTATATCTTCGTATTAAGCCTCAGCTTTGATGTCATATTACTAACATTTTTTGGGGGGGTTGTGAATTTCTAGTGTTTTTTCAAGATGTAATTACCACTCATGTAAATCCCCCCCCAGGGACATCCCCATGCCCCTGGTGAGCTCAGGGGTGGAGCACGGGAACCTGAGGGAGCTGGCCCTGCAGAGAATGCAGGACATGGGGACCGAGGTGAGGGCATCGACCCTATAACGTACTGTAAAACACACTGTAAAACACACTGTAAAACACACTGTAAAACACACTGTAAAACACACTGTATAACACACTGTATAACACACTGTATAACACACTGTATAACGTACTATACATCAGACATGGGGACCGAGGTGAGGGCATCGACCCTATAACGTACTGTAAAACACACTGTATAACACACTGCATAAAACACACTGTATAACACACTGTATATCGTACTGTAAAACACACTGTATAACGTACTGTAAAACACACTGTATAACGTACTGTATAACACACTGTATAACACACTGTATAACACACTGTAAAACACACTGTAAAACACACTGTAAAACACACTGTATAACACACTGTATAACGTACTGTAAAACACACTGTATAAGGTACTGTATAATAAACGGCGCTCACTGTCATGTGTATCCTCCCACTATGGGGCGGTGTGTCCTGGCGTGGATCGTCTTACAGCTGTTGTTGTGTCACTGGTTTGCGTCCGTGTCTCTCCAGTGTCGGGACGTCCGGACCAGAGAGGTGGGCATCCAGGAGATCCACCACAAAGTCCGACCCTACCAGGTAACTCCACCCACCTGACCAAGTAACTACACTCACCTGGCCAGGTGACCACACTTACCTGACCAGGTAACTACACTCACCTGGCCAGGTGACCACCCTACCTGACCAGGTAAGTAAACTCACCAGGTGACCCCCCCCACCTGACCAGGTGACCATCCTACCTGACCAGGTGACCACCCTACCTGACCAGGTAACTCCACCCACCTGACCAGGTGACCACCCTACCTGACCAGGTAACTCCACCAACCTGACCAGGTGACCACCCTACCTGACCAGGTGACCACCCTACCTGACCAGGTGACCACCCCACCTGACCAGGTGACCACCCCACCTGACCAGGTGACCACCCTACCTGACCAGGTGACCACCCTACCTGACCAGGTGACCACCCTACCTGACCAGGTAACTCCACCCACCTGACCAGGTGACCACCCTACCTGACCAGGTAACTCCACCAACCTGACCAGGTGACCACCCTACCTGACCAGGTAACTCCACCCACCTGACCAGGTGACCACCCTACCTGACCAGGTAACTCCACCCACCTGACCAGGTGTGCTGTGTCTCAGGTGGAGCTGGTGCGGCGGGACTACGTGGCTAACAGCGGCTGGGAGACCTTCCTGTCCTACGAGGACCCTGAACAGGACATCCTGATTGGCCTGCTGCGCCTGCGCCGCTGCTCCGACCAATCGTTTCGTCCGGAGCTGAAGGGGGGCGTGTCCATCGTGCGCGAGCTTCACGTGTACGGAAGTGTGGTCCCTGTCAGCAGCCGGGACCCCAGCAAGTTCCAGCACCAGGTGCGCACACACACACACACACACACACACACACACACACACACACACACACACACACACACACACACACACACACACACACACACACACACACACACACACAGATTAATGCAGTACCATCACTTTGAACACAAAGATGAATATAGTGTGTACATTGTGTAGTGGTAGCGTGACCTTTCATCTGTGTGTGTGTGTGTGTGTGTGTGTGTGTGTGTTGTTCAGGGCTTTGGGATGATGCTGATGGAGGAGGCGGAACGAATCGCATCAGAGGAGCACGGATCCTGCAAACTGGCTGTTATCTCTGGTGAGAGAGCGAGAGAATGGTCTTTCACCCGTGAATGTGTGTGTGTGTGTGTGTGTGTGTGTTGCTGACGTGCGTGTGTTCTTCTTCAGGAGTGGGCACCAGGAACTACTACAGGAAGCTGGGCTACGAGCTGGAGGGGCCTTACATGGTGAAGGATCTGCTGGCCCCCCCACTCTGACATGGACCCCCTAGAGACCGGACCCCCCAACCCCCCCACCCAGCCAGCATTCAGAACCAAGATGGCCGCTGTGTGACGAAGGCCAATGGAAATGTTGCTCAGTTCCTCCCAGACTTTGTTGAGCAGTGATGTCGTATCCTGTCTTTACTGAGGACTGGAGACGTCTTCCTATCTCCACGACTCTTATCAATAGATTCAAACTGACAGCCCGTAGCCGTAGCAGGTAATGCTATCCTGCTAGCCGTATCGGTTGAAGCTAGTCATCAGGGTTAGCACTCTGCTAAGCACACACTATCAGAACGTTACTGGGTGTTACCCTGAGGGTAAGCTAGCTGTCTTGGGTAATGCTATCTGGCTAGCCGCATAGGTTGAGGCCAGCTAACTATACAAATGGAAGGTGAGCGCTCTGCTAGCTGTAGCCTGTTAGCCGTACCCGCTACGCCTGCTAGTGGCTATCAGTTAAAGATATTTGATACTTTTTTTAGCATCAGACATTTTTGGTCTGCGCCATTTCCCCCCCGAGCAAGGCGTCGAACCGTCTCCACGCAGGTGGAACCCGTTGGCATGGTGACGAGAAATCCCCATCAGTGTCGGAATGCCCCACTTTTATTATTTAAAGTAATCTGGTTCTGCCAGCGGAACCAGACCTTTTGTCTCGGGGAACATTGGGCTTCACGCCTCCTGGCTAATCACGTCGCAGATTACCAGCGTCTCCAGACGCCGGCCGCTGATTGGTCGAGACCGGGCGGTACCCTTGCAGCACGCGCTGTGTTTTATGAAGCAGGAAATAGACTTGATGTGATGCATAAATAGGTCTTTAAGAAGCTGCACCTAATCCTGTTCCTGCCTGTACCGCCTCAGCCCGCCATCCCTCTCCTGAATAAAGACTTTCTTCAGCCTCTGTGTCTCCAGTGTTGTGCTTCAAGCGACTCCTCCGGGGGTCAGAGGTCAGGCCCCGGCCTGTGACCCTGGTGATTGGTCTGTGAGTGTGTCACCGACTGCTGCGACACCAATTACTCCGCCTTGATCTCTGTCACCTCCACCCTCCAGGGCGCCCTCGCTACACTATCACCGGAGAGGAAGAACGGCCGACAGTCAAATAAACAGCTTCATGAAGAGACCTCCTCCCTGCTCCGTCACCCCCTCCCTGCTCCGGCACCCCCTCCCTGCTCCCCCCCCCTCCCCCCTTATCTCTCACCTCCCTCCCTCCTCACCCCCTCCCATCTTGCGGGGTGATGGACTTAGTCGATAATTTCCCGGATTCAGCGAGTTCGTCGTGACTGGGCAGAAGGGGGGGGAGGGGTAATGGTGCAGATGACGCATGGAGACCCCAGCACGCCACCCCTCCTCCCACCTCTCTCTGCTCCCCCCCCCACCCCACCCAGGTGCTGACTCCTCCCCTCTGCGGGCCAGGTGATGTGAGGCCGCCTGTCACGCTGCGTCCGGAGGTCTGTTATCGACCAGCGACACGCGGGTTGATTCACCGCTTAGGGCGTCGCACCGCAGCCGGAGAGCGCCTCTGATGGAGCGCCAAAACTGGTGGGGGTGGGGGTGTGTGTGTGTGTGTGTGTGTGTGTGTGTGTGTGTGTGTGTGTGTGTGTGTGTGTGTGTGTGTGTGTGTGTGTGTGTGTGTGTGTGTGTGTGTGTGTGTGTGTGTGTGTGTGTGTGTGACAGAAGTTGGAGGTCAATTCATTGTCATGCGTGCAAAGGGAATGAAGGACAGACTGTTGGAAAACAGGAAAATATATTTGAAAACCTTACATCTCATGCTGATGCACATTTGACATTCAAAAGCAGAGAATTTGTATTTACATTACGGGCTAAAGCTTTATCATCTCATGCGGTCTGACGGCTAGCATGAGTTAGCACGGCTAAACCAGCGCCAGCGCAGACACCTGTCTGCACACGCTCCAACGCCCACCAATCAGAACCAGGGGACTCCTGCCCGGATACCGTCCCCGCGGCAACCGACTGAACATCTGTGGGACCGGGTGTGGTGGTCACGTGACCAGGTACGTTCATCTAGCCAAACAACATTAAGACGCTCCGCGTTGACGTTAGCGTAGCTTAGCATAGTTTAGCGTAGCTTAGCATCCCGCCGCCGGCCGAGGGGAGGCCGTTCATCTCCAGGAGAACCCGACAGGGAGCCCGGCCGCGGGGGTCCCCGTGGTCAGGTGGTCCCTTCCACCGACCAATCAGCTGGTCCCTCCCCTCCCTGGGGGGTTCTGAGTTCAGTCCGCCCCGATGCTCCGCGGCGCGTCGTGTAAACAGTAAAAGCTTTTCCAGGGCGATCGAGGAGTGGGGGGGGGGGGGGGGGGGGGGGGACCATTACCAGCCGGTCGTCACGGCGACCGCTGCGATCAGCGGGCGTCGGCCAGCAGGGCGGAGCGGAGGCGGGCCTCCAGCTGGTCGGCGAGCGGGCGGGCCAGGGGGTTGTGGGCCAACATGGCCGCCAGGAGGCGGGAGACGGCAGGGCCCGGGGGGGGGGGCAGCTGGGGGGCCCGCCGGGACCTCATGGGGATGGTCAGCTGGAGGGCCGGGTCCTCCTGTAGGGCCACGCCCAGAGGGACCACGCCGGAAGAACGGCCCCGACACACATAGGCCCCTGGAGAGAGAGAGAGAGAGGGGGTTAGGACGAGAGACCCCGACACACATAGGCCCCTGGAGAGAGGGAGGGGGGGAGAGAGAGAGAGAGAGAGACAGAGAGACAGACAGAGACAGAGAGAGAGAGAGACAGAGAGAGAGACAGACAGAGACAGAGAGAGAGACAGACAGAGACAGAGAGAGAGACAGACAGAGACAGAGAGAGAGACAGACAGAGACAGAGAGAGAGAGAGAGAGATCCTCCAGTTGAGTAAATGTTCCCCAGAGGTTCTCGTCAGCTGAGCTCTTATCTTTTAATGGAGCGAGACGCTTCTGTAGCATGAGGGGTAAGAGGCGTGTGCTTAGTGTGTTGAGGACGAGAGCCGTGTTCTGTAGCGTGTGTTTAGCGTGTTAGTCGGGAGCCGTGTTCTCTAGTGTGTGTTTAGCGTGTTAAGGACGAGAGGCATGTTGTTATTGCGTACTTCCTACAGCCCGTGCATTTAACGTGTTCTCCAGCCCGTGTATTTAACGTGTTCTCCAGCCCGTGCATTTAACGTGTTCTCCAGCCCGTGTATTTAACATGTTCTCCAGCCCGTGTATTTAACGTGTTCTCCAGCCCGTGTATTTAACGTGTTCTCCAGCCCGTGTATTTAACGTGTTCTCCAGCCCGTGTATTTAACGTGTTCTCCAGCCCGTGTATTTAACGTGTTCTCCAGCCCGTGTATTTAACGTGTTCTCCAGCCCGTGTATTTAAAATGTTCTCCAGCCCGTGTATTTAACGTGTTCTCCAGCCCGTGTATTTAACGTGTTTTCCAGCCTGTATCCCCCCAGCCATGAGCGACAGGACGTGAAACGGCGAGCGATAGCAACAAGCCAGAGGACGATTGGTCCTAATGCTTCTCATATAGAGTCTGATGGATTCTCCCTCCTATTGGCTCCTGGGGGGGGGGGGGGGGTAATGGGCTTCATCCTGGCGTGAAAAAGGCCCACCAGGACGTGGGGGGGGGGGGGGGGGGGGGGGGGGGGGGGAGCGAGGGAAGAGGACCAGTTTCTTTTTTTGGTTTCCACCTCCTCGGCTGACAGAAAACTGGCCCTGGAGCAGAGAAACCCTGGACTGGGTGGTGGTCCGTCAGTCAGTCCTGTCGTCAGTCCGTCCTGTCGCCAGTCCGTTCTGTCGCCAGTCCGTTCTGTCTAGCCGCGAGAACGTAGGTTCTTCTTCTGCCCCACTACAGAACAAACCACTGACAGAACCACAGACTGATAGAATGTAGGATTGACAGGATGTTCAATTCACCAGACAAATGTCCAACGTTAGGAAGACCGTACGACCGACGGAGGACCGTACGACCAACGGAGGACCGTACGGACAGGAGAGAACATTCAACTGAAGTTAGACAGTACGACTACAGGAGAGATGTTGGGCTGACCCTGACACAGATGCTCTCCTCTCTGCTCTCTCCTCTGAGGCAGGAGAGGGCTGGTTCTGGTTCTGGTTCTGGTTGTGGGGGGCCAGCGGAGCCTGGGGCCAACAGCTGGTGTTTACCTTGGCTGTACGACGGTCACCACCTGGGAGTGGTCAGAGCGATGTGCAGTCTGCTTCTGACTGACCCCCCCAGAGTCTCACTGCCCCCCCCCTCCCCAGAGTCTCACCTGCCCCCCCCCCCCCCACAAGAGTCTCACTGTGCCCTGATAGAGGAGTCAGACTGAACCCCCCCCACCCCCTTCCCCAAAGAGTGACTGACCCCCCCCTAGAGTCTGACGGATCCCCCCTAACAACAGCACCTGCGACCCCCCCACGCCCCCAGGCCCAGATCCAGAGTCACACCAGGAAGCCGTTTACATTCAGCCAGCGGCGCGGGATCAGAGTTAGCGCCGACTCTGAAAGAAGCTCAGACAGCGTTTGACAAACGGCCGTGTGGTGTGAGGTGTGCGGTGTGCGGCCCCGGGCCTGGGGGGCGGCCGGGGGGGGGGGGGGAGATAAAGGTGAGGGAAGTACAGAATGAGTAATGGCTGCCGACAGACAACAGACGATATCTGAGCGGGGGGAGTCCAGGTCGAATAATAAGAATCATCCTAATAAAAATCATCATTCATCTCTGGGGGGGGGGGGGGGGGGGGCTTCACGGCCTCGGTGTTGGGTGATGGATGGGCTGCGCGGCCGGGCGTGACACGTCTGATATTATATTTAATATGTGCCAATCAATTAAGTCAACATTCATCTCTGTGCGGTGCATAGCTAACCGCTAGCGGTAAAGATGCTAGCTCTGACGTGATGCTCAACACGGGCTAGGGAGTCAGCAGCTAGCATGTAGCATGTAGCATGTGTGCTACACTTTAATAACATTAATAACAGTATTAGCACCTAGGCTGTGGGCGGGTGGTGCCCTGAGGATAATAACAGTTGTAATAACATTAATAACAGGTACCTAGCTGTGGGTGGGTGGTGCCCTCTTCCAGCAGGGTGATTCTCTCCAGCACCGCCCAGAACACCACCCCCAGGGAGAAGACGTCGGCCTGGGCGGTGTAGCCCGCCCCCGCCCACACCTCTGGGGCCATGTAGAAGTCCGAGCCGCAGGTGGACCAGAAGAGCTGCCTGCCCCCCTCCCCCGGGCCCGTGCTCATCTTGCTCAGACCGAAGTCCGCCACCTAGGGGCCGGGAGGGGAACAGCGGTAAGACACCTGAACGCTCAGAGGGGGAACCGAGACGCTTCACATTTTGTACGTCCTGGAACTTAAAGACATTACTTAGCAGGGACGTCGTTAGGCCTATTTTGGGGGGGCTAAACCCCCCCAAGATGTTTTGGTCATGGAAATCGTAACATGCATGCACATAATAAACCAGAATATGAGTTGAAATAAATACTAATACAATTAGAAGTTGTCTTTAATTTGGAGTAAAATAGTTTCCGAGAGCGCATTAATGGATACATTTTCTAACCTATTTTTCTTGAACTCACCCCGATATGTAGACTTAAATCATACCAACTCTTACATTTGTTTAGCTTATTTATATTTTCAAAAAGGAGGACATCCTGAAGACTTAGGAGAGGGAAGCAGGAGGTCTTAAGGCAAGTAGAGAAAAGACAGTGAGCCAGGAGACAGGCCCCGATAGATCCTCTGCTGTACTCTCTACTGTAAGAAATGATGAATTAAAGAACCACTTTAACGATGTGATAAAAAAATGTTGTGCACTTCAGACACTGCTGGGCGCCAAGCCCCCCCCCAGCCTCTAAATCCTAGTGACGTCCCCATTACTCAGCACTGTGTGGCGTCTTATCCTCGCTGTCTATGTCGTATACGGGGAACGGGTTAACCTAGTGATGGTTAGTTAGCGCTTGGCACTTGGTTCTATGAACATCCTCATGGCACCCACAGCGATGTATCATCGTTTCTCTTTCTTCTGCCTAATTTCCTTACTTACTGTAAGACACTTTGGAGAAAAGAGTCTGCTCAACGCCCTGAGTGCGAACGTCGTGTTGTTATTGTGTGCTAGCCTGCAGGAGCTTCAGGACGCCCTATGGGGGGGGGGGGGCCCCTACCTTGATGACGGGGCCGTCGGCCGTGTCCTGCACCAGGACGTTGTCGGGCTTCAGGTCGCGGTGCGTGATGCCCAGGTGGTGCAGGAAGGCCAGCGCACGGCTCAGCTGCTCTACCACGCTGCGCTCCCGCTGCCCGTCGGCCGGCCGCGACAGCAGGTAGCGGTTCAGGTCTCCTCCGTCACAGAACTCCATCACCAGCCAGAGGGCCCTGCAGCGGCGGGGGGCCCCCCGGGGGGTCACCTCCTCCCCGCTGTCCCTCCGCCGCGGGCTGCTGCATTATGGGAGAAAAAAAATCCAAGTGATGATTATTTTGGTCGATGTTGAAGTCACGATTTTTGAGTTTGAGAACATGATGCATTTGTTCAGCGTGTCTCTGTATCCAGCTGTTCTATAAAACATTTAATGGAACAAACCCCTGATTATATTAGTTTTGTGATCGTTAAGACTCTAAAATCAAAGCTTGATTAATCGCCCAGCCCTACCTCCGCCCCCTCCTCCCTCGGGGCCGGCTGGGGGTCCCGGTGGCGGGGGGTCCGTCCAGGTTGGTCCGGTCCTGCAGCCGGGGCCGGGTGTGGCCCGGGCTGGGCCGGGGCCCGGGGACCCGGCCCTTGAGGGTCGCCTCCACCAGGTCCAGGGGGAGCCTCCCAGGCCCCAGCGGGCGCAGGGTGCGGGCCCCGGTCTGCAGCAGGACGGCGTGCAGGGCGATGACGTTGGGGTGGGCCCGGGCGGTGGTCCTCATGGCCCACAGCTCCTGGAGGTACAGCTCCATGGCCTCGGGGCTGCTGCAGGCCAGACGCTTCACCGCCACGCGGTCCCCCGTCTTGGAGGCCCGGCCCTCGAACACCACGCCGTAGCTCCCGCGGCCCACCTCCCGGTCCAGGGTGTACAGCTCCTCCATGCCTGGGTCCTGGTCCTAGACACGGAGGGTTAGACAGTGGGGCTTATTGTGGTCCCGCGGTCACACAACGCAAGGACCACGCAGTCGGGAACCTGGTTTGGTTCTGCGTCGGGTTGTAGTGAGCGGACCAATCACAGCCCAGTTTTTGGGAGGCGCACGTCAGGCCCTTGGGGTGGACGCAAGGGGGGGTCCGCAAGGGGTCCGTAACTTGTAAGGGCTTGTTTACACTACCTCCGTCCGTCGACGGATCTCATTGACTTTGCATGGGGCGCTCGCGAAATGCATTGTGGGTCCGTCCGTTCTGTCGGCTCCGTGACCCGAGTCAAAAAGTTTAGAAACGTTGAACTTTTCAGGCGTCGACGGATCCGTCGGCCAATCAGACTGCGTTATGCAAATATACACAAGGACACTGTCCAATGAAATCGCCTTTGTAATACAACCCGGAAAAACACATAGACGGACGCATGCAGTTTATTCGATTCGATTCACTTTATTGTCATTGCACAGTAACAGGTTACAATGCAACGAAATGTTGGTGGGT